>SNQJ01S0022417.1:8238-19162 GCA_010110895.2 Picea sitchensis | reverse complement strand
AAAACATTCACTAATTTAAAGAATTTTTTCCCCACCTATTGTGAGATATGGAGTTTAGTATTTCTAAAAAAAAATGCACAAAATTAAGAAAATTTAGAAGCTACAAGTTTGTAATAATAGCCTTGAAATTAGGTGCAATAATTTTATCCTACTTTAGTAAAACTTGTCATTCTTCCAATTGAGAGTATAAAGTTGGAACTCATCATGATTTTCTATAAATGTTCTTATAACAAGTATAAATGATTTTCTATGAATGTCCTTAGAACAAGAACAAATCAAGTAGATTTTCTATTCATGTCCTTAGAACAAGTACAATTCATCATCTACAAAGTTCAAGATGATATTCTATTAATGTGATGAACATAGCCTCATCATCGCAAGAACATAGTCTCGACGTCGCAATTTGATGAACATGGCCTTGACATCACAATGGGATTAACATGGCCTCATCGTTGTAATGTCATGAAAATTATATCCTATCGTCGTAATGTGAAAAACAATGTCATATCCTTGTAATGTCATGAACATATCCTCATCTTCGCAATAAATTTCATGTTGTCACATTGCGATGAACATACGACATTTATGTTCATCACATAACCATACGACATACGATGAAAATACAACATGTATGTTCATCACATAGCCCCTTTTTACTTAAATGCCATATCGTCACAGTGTGACAAACATAGCCATGTCATTGTCAATATGTGAGAAACAATATCATGTTTTCATAATTTTATGGACATATCCCTGTCATCAGAATGTGATGTAAATATCTAATAGTCATAATGTGATGAAAATATCTTGTTCTCATAATGTGACAAATATAGCCCCATCATCGCACTATGATGAACAAAACCATGTTGTCACAATGTGACGAACATAGCCTTATACGATGAACACACAATGTGACGAACATATACATATTGTCATAATGTGACGAACATAACTACATTTGACCTTGGTTTACCATGCCCATAGTTGACTATGGTTGACCAAGGTTGACAATTGTTAACCATGTGTGATATTTGTTGTCCATAGATGATCATGTGTGGCCATAACCATATTGTCACAATGTGATGAACATAACCATATTGTCGCAATGTGACGAACATAGCTTTGTCATCATAACGAGACGAATATAACCATATTGTCACAATGTGATGAACATAGACTCATTGCTATCAATATGGGACAAATAATATCATGTCATTGTAGTGTTATGAAAATAGCCTTGTCATCTTAATGTGTCGCAAATATCTAGTCGTCATAACATCATGCAAATATCTTGTCCTCGCAACGTGACGAATATAGCCCCATCATTGCATTGTGGAGAACACAACCATATTGTCACATTGTGACAAACATAACCTTATGTGATGAACGCAACCATATTTTCACAATGTTACGAACATAACTATGTTTTAGCTTGGTTGACCATGACCATGGTGACTGTGGTTGACCATGGTTGACAATGGTTAACCATGTTTGAATATTGTTGTCCATAGATGATCATGCCTCGCCATAACCATATTGTTGCAATGTGATGAACATAGCTTCATTGTCACCATGTGATGAACATAACCATATTATCAAAATGTGATGAAATTAACCTCATCATCACAATTTAATGAACATATGTGCATCGTCGCAATGTGACTTAAATATCATCTTGTCATAATGTGACAAACAATGTCTTCTTGTTGCAATGTTATGACCATAGCCCAGTCATAAAAATAATTTCCCTGTCGTCGCAATGTGTTGAACATATGACATATATATTCATCACATAGATGATAATGCCTAGCCATAACGATATTGTAGTTATGTGACAAACCTAACCATATTGTCGCAATGTGAAAAACATAGCATTATTGTCACAATGCGATGAACATAACCATATTGTTGTAATGTGACATAATAACCTCACCATTGTAATGTAATGAGCATATCTCTATTGTCGCAATGTGACATAAATATCCTCTTGTCATAATGTCACTAACGATGTTATGTTCTCGCAATGCGATGAATATATCCCCATTGTCAAAATAAATTTCCTAGCATCACAATGTGATGAACATATGACATTTATGCTCATCACATAGCCATACAAAATACAATGAGCATATGACATTTATGTTCATCACATAGCCATCTTTTGTTTAAATGTTTTATCATCGCAATCTGGTGAACATAGCCCCATCATCGCAATAGCTCCATCGTTGTCAATATGTGACAAACAATATCATGTTATTGCAATGTGATTAACATAGTCCTTTCATCGTAAGGTGACAGAAATATCTCGTCATCATAATTTGCTGCAAATATCCTTTTGTCTCAATGTGAAAAACTTACCCCCTCCATTGCAATGCGATGAAAATAACCCTATTATTGCAATGTGACAAGCATAGCCTCATCGTCACAATGTCATGAATATTGACTCATCGTCGCAATGTCATGAACATATGAAATTTGTGTTCATCACATAGTCATACGACATACCATGAACATATGACATTTATGTTCATTACATAACCACTTTTTACTTAAATGTTCTCTCATCACAATGGGATGAACATATCCTTGTCGTCACAATATCCCCATTGTCGCTAATATGTGACAAACAATATCTTATTGTTGCAATGCGATGAACATAGCTTTGTCGTCCAATGTGGCACAAATATCCTGTCATCATAATGTGACACAAATGTCATGTCATTGCAATGTCGTGAACTTAACCCCTCCATCGCAATGTCGTGAAAATAACCACATTGTCTCAATGCGACGAACATAGCCTCATTGTCACAATGTTATGAGAATATCATGTTGTCATAATGTGACAAACAATTCCAAATGTCACATTCTCAATGCCACCCATAGTCTTGGTCAACCATGGCCATGGCCAGCCATGGTCACCTATGGACAACAACTGTCAAAACATAGTTAACCATTGTCAACCATGGTCAACCACACTCAATCATGGTCATGGTCAACCAAGGTCAATTATAGTCAAGGTCTACAAAATTTAACCATGGCGAAGGTCTATGGAAGTTAACTATGGCCATGGTCAACCATAATGAACCATGATCATGGTAATCGAAGGTCAACCACAATTAACCATAGTCATGGTCAACCATAAGGATCGATGGTCATGGTCAAGCAAGGTCATGGTCAACCATAATTAACCATGCCAACCATAGTAAACCTTTTCTTCCCAAAGTCAACCAAGGTCTACCAAAATTCACCATGGTCATGGTCATTATCATGGTCAACCATAAGAAACAATGGTCATCGTCAACCATAGTGAACCACGACCATTGAACCATTGTCAATTAATGTATCAATACTTTAATAATACATTATTAATGTATTACTACTTTAATATTGTATTTATTAAAGTATTGATACTTTAATAATTTATTTATTTATACTTTCCCAATGTATTAATTAAATAATACAATGTAACATTATTAATGTATTAATACTTTATTAATGTATTACTACTTTATTAATTCATTATTTTATTAATGTATTTATATTGTATTAATTTTTTACTCTATAAGTAATTTGGTAATATATTAATTAATAATGTATTGATTAATTAATACATTACAACATACATTGATGTATTGATATTTTATTAATGTTTAAATGTATTAATATTTTAATATTTTTGTATTAATGTATTAATTATACATTATTACTTTACTAATGTGTTATTAATAAATTAGTTTTTTAATTGTATTAATATCTTATCAATATATTAATTAATAATTTATAAATATATTAATTAAAATACTTTATATTATACGTTAATGTATCACTTATTTAGTACGTTATATTATACATTAATGTAAATTAATACTTTAATTTATACATTTCATTAATGTAATAGTGTATTAATACTTTAATAATGCTCTAATATATTTATACTTTCATAATGTATTAATTAAAATTGTATTAATTAATTAAATTAATACAATACAATATACATTAATGTTATTAGTCTATTAATATTTTAGTACTTTAGCAATGTATTAAGTAATAATTTATTTAATGTATTAATTAATTAATACATTACACTATTAATGCATTAATACTTTAATATGTTATTAACACTTAAATTATAAATTACAATAATGTATAATATATTAATACTTAAATTTTAAATTACAGTAATGTAATAATGTATTGTTAATGTAATACTTTATTAATGTATTACATTAATAAAGTATTGATAATGTATTACTTTATTAATTTATTGCTAATTGTTAATGTAATACTTTATTAATGTATTAGTATTTTAATATACATTAATATATTAGTACTTTATTAATGTATTAGTATTTTAATATACATTAATATATTAGTACTTTATTAATGCATTTATATTTATTAATGTATTAATACTTTTGTAATTTATTTAAGAATTCATTTAATTTATTTAGTGTATTATTAATGTATAGTTTTTGTTTTCGTGTAATAATAATGTGGCAATCAATTAATTAATATTTTACATTATATACTAGAGTAAATTAATGCTTTAATTTATATATTGTATTTATAAATTATTATTTTGTATTATATTAATGTAATACATTAAGTTAATATATCATGTATTATCGTTCTTATTACAAGGAATCTCCATGATCTTCAAAACCAACACATTATTATTTTGTATTATATTAATGTAATACATTAAGTTAATATATCATGCATTATCGTTCTTATGGCAATGAGTCCCCATGATATTCAAAACCAACTAAGAATCCTGAATGATTTTTGCTCCAATATGGGTATGACTATTAATACTCATAAGACTAAGGTCATGATTATTAAATGCAATAAGATTCCTTATGATACCTTTGTATATGACAACAACAACTTGGAGGAAGTGACTTCATACAAATATCTTGGAATTGATATTCACCACAATTTCAATTGGAATTATAGCATTGAGAAAAGGATTATTGGGGGATGAAAACCTTATTATGGGATTGAAAACAATTGTAAATCAACTCATCTTTAGAGTTGGGATAAGAATAAACTCCTATTTGAGACTCTTGTTACACCTGCTATTCTTTATGGATGTGAAGTCTAGGGATGTAGTATCTCTCGTGAATCCTAGAGAAACATAGAGCAAATACAAAATAAATTTAGAGCAAATACAAAATAAATTTATAGCATATAATCTCAAAATTAAAGGAAATAAGCCCTATCCCATCCTCCTCTTAGAAACAAGCCTCTCCCCCATTGAGAGCATGGTTATGACTAGATACCTAATGTTAAGAGCAACTTAATCAACATGGAAGAGAAGAGGCTTCCTAAAATTGCTTGAAAATTGAGTCATAACCACCATCGACTCAAGCGAGGATGGCATAAAGATGCTCGGTCTTGGCTAAGATATTGGGGATTCATGGAAGACACCATTTGGCTAAGCTATTGGGGAATCATGGAAGACACCATTTTGCATAATAAAGATACTATTAAAAAAAAGTCAAATCAAAATTTAAGGAGAAAATGTGGTGTGATAAAAAGTTAAAGGAAAAAAAGAAAATTAAGGTATTATAAAGATGTAATCAACCTTAATCTAGAAGATCAAAATTATCTATCTGTTTTGCCAAGTGTAAAGAAAAAAATAAGCATTGCTAAAATAAGAACAAATTCTCACGAGCTCCATAGTGAAACCGGACGTTGGTCAATTCCTAAAACGCCATGGGATGAAAGAGTGTGTCACCTTTGTGACACTAAGAAGAGATGAAAGAGTGTGTCACCTTTGTGACACTAAGAAGAGATGAAAGAGTGTGTCACCCTTGTAACACTAAGACGTTTGAAGATAAAAATCCCTTTCTCTTAAATTGTCTAGAGCCTATACCCATATTAGATTTCATTTTCAAAATATTTGTCACACTACCAACCTTCCTAACCTCTTAACTCCACAAAAGTATGGTGATTTTGGAAACTTTCTCTTAATGCATTATCATCATCATTACATTAATACATTATTATATATCATACATTAATGTATTACATTAATAATTTAAATTATTTATATATTTCATTAATGTAATAGTTAATTAATACATTAATTGCTTATCAATATATTAATGGTTTTAGCCAAGGCATGTCCATCTTAAACTAGCAACCACCACTTTATAAAACTGGTTGATATATCCATTTTTCACATTTCCAAACTAATAGCATGTCTATATAACCACTTTTATAAAATGATTGTTGCTATTTAATATTTGGCATTGACACTGTATTTTTCTATCTATTTACTTTTATTTCTTCAGGGTATGTCCATTTATCACGGATCTATATATCTGTTCAAGTTTTATTGAGGCCAACGCATATACAACAACCATTTTTAAGACATAAAAGAACCTTGTCCTCGAAAATGTTACCTCGCATATCTCTAATCACTGAATGCAGACAACAATATTTGAATCGAAATGAATCCAGAAGCCTGCACGAACACATTTGCAAGGATTATAAAAGAATCACGAAAACACATAAAACAACATAACCTTAAGCAAAACAGAACAATGCTAATAACAGGACTTTTGGCTGATTGGATATGGAATTGAGAAGCTTTTAGATTATATTTCAGAGACACTAGTTAATTCTTGGCACTTTTATTTTTAGGTTTTAGTTTTTGATAACTTTGAAAATGTTAAACTGTTGCTTGTTTACATAATTTAGCTATGTAAATCTCCCAAAAGCGTGAGAAGAGTGCTTACAACTCCAAATCAGGTCATAGGCTAAAGCTTACAAATCAAGTCATCGTTTACAACGTGTATTTAGGAAACCAAAACTGGCTTTAAACTCTCACTTAACTTAACGCAGGGGCTTGCTGCGTTGTAGCTTCCCTGGTTATTTGTCATTTAGAACTTGCTTAGAGCTTTGTTATTTGTCATTTCAAAATTGTTTAGACCTTTGAGAGTAGTTTCAACTTTTTTGTGCTTTCCACTTTGTTCAATGATTTTTGTTGTCGAATATAATGTTAGTCTAAATAATTGTTATGATTGTTCTACATCCAAATAAAACGCATAAATGGTTTTTGTGCATCTAAAATATAACACAAAGCAGGTACGTTTAATGAACACAACAATTTAGAGTGAGTGCATGGAGTATTTTTAGGTGGTGCAATTCATTGTTATCCTTATTGTCTTTGGTGTTGTACTTCACTTCGTTGTTATATTGTCTACAGTGGTGTATACATATTGACAATGGGCAGATTTAATAGGGGTTTAGTGCTTAATAAGTTTTTTATGTACAGGATTAAATATGGCTGGAATATTCTTAATAGTCAAACAAAATAGATGGCTGTGATTTCAATCATTAACTTCCTAGCTATTATAAAGACATCCGTTTATGTGTTTACTTTTTTACATTTACCTAATCATATTTAAAAATTACTTTGATAACTAACTAATTGCCACCTAAGTGATTAACATAAATTAAAATATTAACACAAATGAAGCTCAAGAGTTTATTTGTTAATCAATAATAAAATTTAATATATTTTTTTAATGATTCTTTTTATCTTTTCATCCTTTTGACGTTGATCAACCACAATTATGTGGCTGTGCTAATTATGATACATTTATATTTAGAGTATGCTTATACAATTTAAACAGACGCTTAATTTGTGTTCATCATTTAAGATGTTAAATCTTGTTGGTTTAGATAAGATGTTAAATTTATTGGTTTATTCTAAGTTAAAAACTTTTTACTTTTTATTAGGTCAAAATTGTATGTTTTTTTCATATATATGTTGGGTATATCTTGTGTGGTTGTGATCCTCATCCATTTCTTGCAAAGTGACATATAGGCTCCTTCGCCGCTCTTGCTTTATCATAACCCTTCAACGACATAACACAATCCGTGTAAAAAATGAAAATGAAATCATAATACTCTGTTAGATTGCACAGATGATGTGTATCAAATACATAAGTTCTCTTAGCGGATTTGATGTAACTTTTCTGTTCACACAAGAAAGTGTGTTGTGCAGTGTGGGGGGAGAGATAATTGAGTCCAGGTCCTTCTATATTATTAAATTTAGATAAAAAGCCACGTGAATGCTATCGAATCTAATGCATTCTTCCCTGTCTAATTTTTTCTTTCC
The DNA here is from genome assembly GCA_010110895.2 of Picea sitchensis. Taxonomy (NCBI): domain Eukaryota; kingdom Viridiplantae; phylum Streptophyta; class Pinopsida; order Pinales; family Pinaceae; genus Picea; species Picea sitchensis. Next base: position 11,028 of record SNQJ01S0022417.1, on the reverse strand, counting down.
AAATGCACGAGACAACGTTAATATTTCTGATAGATTGTGATTCAACAGTATGCCGGTTGCTTGGTCCCTTACATCCTCGAAAACCTCGCAGCCGATTTGCTCGAATCTCAATCATCAACCCTTTAGGTTTGCAGGCCGTTGTTCAATGCGTTATTTATGTTTTCTTGAAATAATTCCATGGCGCTGAATGGCAAACAAACAGGAACTATGATGCCCTCGCTGTCTTTCATCGGAGATCTCATTAAATATGAAAAGTTGGGCATTGGCGAAAAAACAGGACGCACGTCCACTGCCTTTCCCCACCCGAAGTCTGCTTCCCCCAGAGCAAGTCCGAGGTTGGAAACATCGGAAATAACGAAAGAACCATCGGATGCGTTGTGTGGACGCCCATTTAGCTCCGCCAAGTCAATCAGAGACCGCATGTACTCCTCGTTCACCTTCCTTTTTCCTTCGTTAATCAGTTTCGTAGCGAAGGACAATGTATCGCTGGTAAGATCCTGGGCTTTTGTCTTAGCGTAGGCGGTGGCTATTGCATTGCCGTAGTAGCCAGTTGGTAGTCGCGGACGAAATCGACTACGGGCGTTTAACGGAAACATTAATGCCACCTCTTGATCGGCATGGATCTTCATAGCATTTGTTCTGGATTGCCATAAGCATGCCGATATTACTTCAAATGGGGTGCAGAACCTCACGCCTTCTACCTGGCTTTTTAGAGCCTCAATCTCTTTTGAACCAAAGTAAAACGATTTCAAGGTCATTTCCTCCATTGCAGGGACTGGCACCGTTGATTCTCTATATTTATCTTCAAAATCATAGTATTCACGGATGCAAGGATACTTGGCCACGGGATTGGCTCTGGGTCGAAAGATTTCTCTCTCCCAAACTGGAGTAACCGTAGGGATTGCTGCCCCTCTCGCTATTTCACCGAGAGCTTTCAGAAATTCGGCCATTCCAACGCCATCAGTCATGCAATGGTTGTAGCGCAAACCTAATATGAACCCTCCGCATTTTAAACGCGTAACCTGTCAAAAAAATGAATTACATACAGCTTGATATTAAGAATATGATTATAATTCCCAAAAATACTATATAATTCAATCCATTTCTATGCCAAAATATGATTTACATTTCATTCATTCCCGAAACAATCAAATTGAAAAAAAAAAAAGTCATTCAGATAAGATGACTTAAAATCCACCTGTTGCAGCAGCATTGAATGCTGCTTAGCAGGCTGGATATTGGCGGCTATATAAAAATAAAGAAAACATATTAAACTACTGATTATGCATGTTGGCTAATTGTTATTATTATGAAATATGCACGTCCAGTTTTGCTTGCAACCCTGATCAGGTAGTTATCAAACAAACTGAAAACCACAATTACCAACCTGAAACAGAAGAACTGGAGAATTTGTGATGCTATCTGATCCTGGAACATTTTTTATAAAGTCAAAACCACGAGGAATAGGTGTAGAAAGATCTCCCAACTCTTCCAATGAAATATCCGCATCGGCTTCCACGAAAAGAACACCTTCACCAACGCAGTCGACTATGAGCTTACCCTTATCAGCATCTCTTAATCTTCCGGCAAAGGGATAGTACTGCACCAGAAGCTTGCCCAGGGCGCCTCCAATAATTTCTGCTGGATCCTCATTTTTCCTCTCACGATTCATGACGGAATGGTGGCGTGATGGATAAAACAAGAGCATATTGATGTGAAACCTTAATCCCAATTGATCGTCGATGTTGGTAAGATAAAGGCGTTGGCTCGGAGTAGGGCGGTTTGGGGTAACGAGGAGGGGTTGCCGTTCTGTGACTGTGAAGTTGCCTAGAGAAGGTACACGAGGAGAAGGAGGCGGCCCTGGTTGTGTCTGTGTATGTCTCGACACTATCGGCCCTAATCCCAATCCCAATCCCACAACAGCCATCTAGACAGATTGCCAGGAAATTAGACAACGAGATACTTAAAGAGAGAAAATAATGCTTCCTGAACATTGTAGGATAGCTTCTATAAGAGGTAAAATTTATAGGCTTGCCGGTCGTAAGAGGCATCCACCGCTCGAACGACAAAATTAGGAATATTTCTGTTGACCTTTTGGATACTGATCCATTTCTATGTTGGTTCTTAAAAGCATTAGGATGGATATTGTTCCATTTCTTGCCAGTTGTTAAAACCATTAATTTCGGGGACAAATTTGTCGTCTACCGTTCAGTTTTGTCTGACGCTATTCGTTGATTTCAACAATTGTTAAAACCATTAATTTCGGGGACAAGTTTGTCGTCTGCCTATCAGTTTTGTCTGACGCTATTCGTTGATTTCGACAAACTTAAATTAGTTTTTTGACATGGACGTAACCTAGACCTAATAAAAAAAATTTAATTTAAACCTACTTTAATTTTAATTAGTGTCATCTTAAAGTTGTCCTCTGACGATGGATCTGGCTATGAATTTAAAAAGTATACTGAAAACATACACTCTGGATATTCACCTAACAATAATTAGTACTATCATTTGAAAGTACACTGAAAACATACACGGTATATATTCACCTAACCTTAATTAGTGGTATCATTTGAAAAGTATACTATAAACATGCATACAGTGTGGATATTCACCTAACTTTAATTACTAATATCATTAAAATTGGCATGACTATAAATCTTGCTATGAATTAAAAAAATACACTGTGAATGTTGACATTACGAAGACTGAAAACAGTCTTTAAATTTAATTCGGACGAAGGGAAAAAGAAATCATTTAAATATATAAAACAATTTAATTTTTAATTTT
>SNQJ01S0022416.1:123625-135578 GCA_010110895.2 Picea sitchensis | reverse complement strand
TATGAATCCAAAGCTAGAGTTTAGATTGGTCTCTGTTGTGTTAGTTAATAGAAACAATTTCCCTTTTTGCCCAAAGTTTGTCGTATTGAGGTGAATCTCTAGAAATTGAAATGTATAGTTGTACCAATGCTTTGAGAATGCAATGGACCAAATATGCAAAAACAAAAATAAATACTTTGTAAGAAAGGTCATTGTATTTTTTATTTTACGCGTAAGCATTTTCTAATCATGGTAAATAAAATTGGAAAGTGATAACTAACCAATCTTTTGCAATCTGTTAAAATATAATATTGATAACACTATTAATATATTCGCTATGTTTTTTGTTCAATCAACCACATAATTACTTTGTTTAAAATTAAAAATAAAACTAATGATATAGTTTTTATTTATTTATGTTTTTTTCAACGGAAACCATATTCTTTCATAGCAAAGATGTTTTTAGAAATGAAAAAAAAACAATGGGTAAACATTCCCAAGATCAATCACATTATAACTATACAAAAAATCTTCATCCAAAAAAACAAAGATTTTTCTTCTCTACAGTAATAATTTGTTGAAATGACAGTGGGTTGTGATCAAATGTGTATAAAGTAATATATGTCATTCAATACCGTAACCTTAAACCTTTTACTAAAACCTAGAATTTAGATTTTCATATATGTTTTCCATGACATTCATATGTAGAAGACGTATATAAATGATAGAAATTATGGAGGATCTAGGTGGATATCGGTGGCCACCCACCTATTCCAACTGGATCATCTTGACAATTTTTTAGTTTGACAGTTTTTTCCTAGTTTTCGGGTCCTGAACTTTTGGGGTCGTTTTGAGGCCCTAAACAAAATTTTTAGGGCTCGCCACAATCAAACCATATAAAAAGTCAAAGTATGACAACATAATGTGTAGTCCTCAGATAGACCTTTCCAACGAGCTATCGTGTGCTGAAAACAAAGATCATATGCAAAAGTTACAACCCCTGGAAGTTGATGTACCAACTTACTCCAACGAGGCTCACATGACTCTTGGTGCTTCATCTCCTAGGGTTAGGTTTTTGGATTTCTAGGGTTTTGGAATTCATGTTTATTGTAAAAATGATTTCAAAGCCTCATTTTACTCATCTTCTTGCAAATGAGCGCAACCGTCACATCTCTTCTCAGAGATAAGCCACCACCATTCTAACATTTTATAGTTTCAACATATTTCTTTATTAATAGAAGCCGAGTTTTACTGTATCTCTGTTATTGTTCATTGAATATCTGTGTTAATAATACATATCTGTATTCATTTTCTTCTTCTCATAAAAACCGGATCACTGGTATCAGAGCGGTTTGCTCCTTGTCGTTCTTAATGCATGTCCCCGATGAGGTTAGGGTACAAAGAGTTGGGGATCGAGTTTGTTTCTCTTGAGGACAAAGGCTCTTGCACGCCCAAGTGACCTTCCATGGCAGGAGAAAATAAAGATGATGGGACATGAGATCCTTTCAAACTGTTGCTCGAGGAAGCCCTCACGCAACAAAGGAACGAGATGATGGATAGTTTTGCGCAAATCCTTCAACGGATACCAACAAGCGACGGATCTTCCTTGAGCGGAAGCGTCGCCCCCTTCAAGGTACATATCAAATTTGATATTCCTATATTTAAAGTTTATAAAGACGAAAATGTTGTAAACAAATGGTTGAATCTACTAGAAGGGTATTTTTCTGTCCATAACTTTTCAAATAGAGAAAATATTACTTTTGCGCTACTCAAAGTCATCCCCCATGTCAAATATTGGTGGGAGAATTTCTGTGAGAAAAAGGCAACAGAGGAACCCTCATTATTTACAGTCGCACTCCCCTGGGAGTCCTTCAGGGATGCTATTAAGGAATAATACTACATCGTTGGAAGTTATGATGACTTGTATAAAAAATGGACCACACTATGATAAGAAAGGGACCAAGCAGTGCCAGAGTTCATAAATAACTTCCATACCTTGTGCACCAAGATGGGTATCAAATATTCTGAGCAACATCTAGTTCTCAAGTACCACAGTGGTCTGCATAGATACATCCAGGCATAAATGGAGTTTCTGGACATCTCGTCCTTGGGCGTGGCCTATTGTTATGCCATCAAAATCGAGTAGAAGCTTAAACAAAAACCACGACAATATGGGTCTAGGGACCCCTCACAGTAGAAGCAAGGAAATCACAGCCCCAACTCGCAAAAAAAATGGCAGAGAAAATATGGACAGCCTCAGGACAACTAGTCTAATCCGCAAACAAATAAGGACAATGGAAAGACGAAGAAAGATACCGAGAAGTGGCATGACTTCCATAAGATCTCCTGACATAACACTGTTGATTTCCGCTCAAAGAAGTCATTGGTGGATGAGATGAAAGCCTATGAATCAGATGTGGGTTCTGTCTCTGAGTCAGAACTGGAAAAGGGGAGATGGATCATTGACGCAGAACCCAGTGCCACCGTTGCTACCACTAAGATCCATCCCAGTGAACATGATGAGAAAGATGAACGGTAGCACTTCTTTGATTCACAAATGTGGGTGAAAGGCACCCCACTTCACTTCATCGTTAATAGTGGTAGCCAGAAGAACCTCATCTCATCGGAGGTCATCAAGTGGTTGACCATGCAGACAACGCCACACGCACAACCCTACACCATCAAATGGATCCGCTCAGGAAGCAATCTTCATTTCAGCCAACAGTGCCACATGTCCTACGACATCAAAACCTTAAAAGATGAGGTATTATGTGATGTTGCTTCCCTTGAAGTTTGTGATGTTATTTTGGTCCAACCTTATTTATGGAAACGTCATGTTGTATATGAAACCAAGACTCACAATGTTATTATTACTTTGGACAGAAAATTGTACAAGATACCCAAGGTAGTCCCACCTAGTGCCATTTCCTTGATCTCTTCCAAGCAATGCAGGAAGGTCATCTCTCAGACCGGGAAGTTTGTCTTCTTCGTGATTCGCTCTTAAAGCGAGCGAAAGATTTCAACCACATCCATGGCCTCCATGATCGACCTCTCCATGAAATAGAAACAAGTGGAGATGGTCATGGAATAATACAAAGACATATTCTCCTCACGTATTGGAGTACCTATGCATTATCAGGTCAAGCATTCCATCGATCCGACCCCTGGTGCACCACTGCCTAATGGGCCAGTCGATCGTCGCTCTTTGTTATAAAATTAGGAGATCAAGTGTCAAATCCAAGAACTGCTCCATAAGAGGCACATCCGACGCTACTCATCACCTTGTGGAAGCCCAATCGCGCTTTTGTAAAAGAAAGACGAGACCTGGCGACTCTGCATTGATTACGGGACCCTAAATAAAAACATAGTCAGGAACCGATACCCAATTCCCCGAATCAATGACCTCCTTGATCAAATCAAGGGGGAAAAATAATTCAGTAAGATTGATCTGAAGTATGGCTACCATTAGGTCCCAATAAAGTGGATAGATGTATGGAATACTTCCTTCAAGTCAAAATAAGGTATTTTTGAATGGCTGGTAATGTCATTTGGTTTGAAAAATGCACCAAAAAATTTCATGAGGATGATGGAAGATATCTTGCGGTCGTTCAACAATTATTTTGTAGTGGTGTATTAGGATGACATTCTCATCTACAACAAGACTTGGGCGGAACACATGCAACATATTCAACAGGTTCTGCACACTCTGTGGAAACACAAGATATATGCCAACTTGGAGAAATGATCCTTCGGCATGGACATGGTCCAGTACCTAGGATACAGAGTTGATAAGAATGGTGTTCATGTGGATCCAGCCAAGATCCAGGTCATCTGTGATTGGCCAACCCCAACCATGCTCACTGAGCTTCATAGCTTCTTAGGCCTTGCCAATTTCTATTGCAGGTTCATGTTGGGATTCTCCCATATTGCATGGACCCTCAACCAAGTAACCAGGGGCGGTGGTAAGGAAAATATTGTGTGGGGCATGTGCCAACAACAAGTATTCGATGATTTGAAGCAACTCTTGTGATCAACCCCAGTGATTTCATTACCCGACCTACAACAACCATTTGAGATCGAGACAAATGATTCAGAATATGTTGTGGGCATAGTTCTCACTCAGCACGACCACCCCATGGCCTATCATAGTGAGACACTATTAGATGTCGTCCGTAAGTACCCTACTTACGACAAATAAATGTATTCCATTGTGCATCCTACCACCAATGGAGGAATTAAATTCTCAGGAAGGCGACAATCATCCACATTGATCATAAGCCAATGCAGTTCATGCAGACACAAGGCAAATTGTAGAATGACCACCATCAGAAGTGGTCCAAATACTTGCAACAGTTCCACCATTATTGGACACCTCAGAGATAGCAGAACAATTGACACCAACATAGCTCAACCCTGAATACATGGAACAAGAATCCACAGATCATATCATGGACACACAAGTTAAGGTCACTCGCCAGCAGAGGATCCAATTTTATCGGGTTGTCAAAGCAGGGCAACTTCTGCACCAAGGCAAGTGGCTCACCCGGGGCCAAATTCAACAGAAATTTGCTCATCTAAAGGGGGAACTCAACACAATGGAGAATATTTCTTCCTAAGGGAGCAGTATTGATCTAGGTGGATATCGGTGGCCACCCCACCTATTCCAACTAGCTCATCTTGGAAATTTTTCAGTTTGGCAGTTTTTTCCTAGTTTTTGGGTCCTGAACTTCCGAGGCCATTTTGAGGCCCTAAACAATGTTTTTAGGGCTCACCATAGTCAAACCATAAATTGAGTTAGAGTCTAACATCATAATGTGTAGTCCTCAGATATACCTTTCCAATGGGCTATCGTGTGCCTAAAACGAATATCAGATGCAAAAGTTAAGACCCCGGGAAGTTGATGTACCAACTTACCCCAACGGGGCCCACATGGCTCTTGGCGCTTCATATCCTAGGGTTAGGTTTTTGGATGTATATGGTTTTGGCATTCATGTTTTTTGTAAAAAGGATTTCAGATCCTCATTGTACTCATATTCTTGCGAATGAGCGCAACCATCACATCTCTTCTCAGAGATAAGTCGCCACCATTCTAGCACGCTGGTTTCAGTCTGCATTTTACAGTTTCATCATATTTATTTATTAATAGAAGCCAAGTTTTATTGTATCTTTTTTATTGTTCATTGAATCTCTTTGTTAATAATATAAATCTGTATTCATTTCGTTATTCTCATAAAATCCGTATTAATAGAATTATCTTAATGCAACTCTTAAAACAAAAATATATATTGTTAAAACGAAATTGGAAAAGGTATCTGTCGAATGCTCTTAATTTTCAAACCATCATCGTAAAACGATGGAAATTTTTATGGAAAGTGGCTAGGCCATGGAAATTATACAATGCCACATCAAACATTATCTATACTAAAATCTTGTTGGTTGAAAAAGCATACAAGATAAAAATTCATATTCAGTTCTTAATTGAACTTGATTTTCACTTTCAAGGCACTCTCTTTCGTGTTTGCTATCTATTTTCATTCACACCTTTTCATTTTTGCATTTCATTCTTACCTTTTGGCTTTGGCTTCTCATTCACGTTTCTTGGTTAAATGGAATTTCATTCACATCCATATGGTCTACAATATCAACGAAATGGCTCCTTTTCTCCTCTATAATGGTTGAGTCCCGACTCTCTATATCAAATCTTTGGTTGTACTTTCCATTTGCAATAGCTAAAAGTTGGCTCTGTAAGTTAATGTGTTTTTCATACCTACAAGTGGTTTCCTTCATTTAATTGAAAGAAGATTTCCTTGACAATAGGTCTTCTACAGTCAAGATAAACCCAACGAGATGACCCAATCGTGCCCTATTTTCTCTTGAGCATTGTAATCCCCGAATTTTGAGCCCTCAGATTAATATTATATTTTTGTTTATTTGATGAAAGTCTAAATAATTGAAAAGGGGCCGAAGTGCCTAGGAAATGTAAGACTTTGAACATTTTAATAATAAAATGCATCGCTATCCGCAAGTTGGACAAGGACAATAGTTATAGAGGGCTATGACTCCACGAGAGAGGGGGGCTGAGGGGTTATCCTTTTATTAATTATTTTATTTACCAACATTTGTGTTGGGGGGGCAATGAGGGGTTGTGTGAGTCTCTTGGGGAGACCACGTTGTGACTTGGGCATCCTTGCTATTAAAACCCTACATGTGGATTGTTTGGGGGTTACACTCCATTATTGTTGCTCCATTCTGGTTACTTCATTATTGTTACTTCATTGTTTTTGCTTCCTTCATTGCTTAATGGTTGTGAAATCCATTATTACTACACTATGGGTTATTCATCCCTTCTTGTTCATTATTGGACTATTGTTTGGAAGGGGAAATGAGTTACTAGTGGTAGTGAGCCATGGATAGTGGATGTGGTAACCATTTGTGTTTCCAACAAAGAATTTATTCTTGTATTCCTGAGATGCATTGGCATGATGATAAAACTTGTTCATGACTGTGAATTCTCAAAGTTCTAGCATTGAGATTTCCTGACCAGAAACACTAGAGCCCTAGAAATAGGTGGAAAACTTGAGGGACTGCATGCTAGTGAAGGGGGTTCATTTTATTTGGGTTGTGCAAGCTGAAGAGGAAGATAGCTAGTAAATTAGGATTTTTTGTGTGTTTGAGAAACTATGAGAGCTTAATAGTAGAGTGGTTTGGGAAACTGAGAGTCGACCTAGGACCCGTTCTTGTGGATTCATAGCCCTGGCTCCGGGATGACCTGTTGTTGAGATATAGAACAAAAATGTCTAAGGTTGGGTGGAATGTCTGACATATGTAGCCAATTGGTGGTTTGAGTATTGAAAGATAAGTTCTCTATCATGGTTTCTCTGTGTTGTTATTTAATTCGGCTATGTAATTAGTTTAATCTCTGTGACGAGTTTATGATATGCCTATTTTTGTTAAGTATTGTATGTGGTTGGTTATTTAAAATCGTTATTATCATGCATGGTTTCTTGATTGAATGCATGTATGCTATCATGTATATTTATTCATTTAATTGGTATCAAAAATTTAAATTTTCCTAGGGAGATGAGTTCTTAAAGTACTTGGTTTGTGGGTATGTCATAGATTTGGTTTTAGAGCTAGACTAGAGCTAGAATTGATTACAATATGTCACAAATAGGTTTCAAAGTATTCTTTTATTGATGCATCTCAATCTGGGTGTCTGGGTACATCATATAGTTGCATCAGAGCATGTTTGAAGTGTTGTGCTTTGATCTGGGTGGTCGGGATCTGTTACAGATTGGTATGAAAGTGCGGTTTGCAACACTTGGGCCATATGGCCCGACTACAAGTGGAAATATGATCTTATACACAAAGGTCAAGTTGGTTGGTGCCTAAAAGGCCGAGCCAACAAGTTTCTAGGAGGTTGAACCATTTCTTGAAAATTCAGAGAAAGTTTGTGAAAATTGGGGAAATTGTGAAATTTTTTGTATCTAGTCATACCGTTATGTGGCAGTAGCTACGCATACTACCACGATGATGGGGTGATATTCCATGGTGGAAGATCGACAGAAAGGTTGCAGTTATATAGTTTCTATTCACAAAGAATATGGACAGTCTATATGCATATTTAGAGATCCCTAGTCATCAGATCTCTCAGAAGAAGGTTCATGGGATGAGTCTGTAGGTCTACTGGCTGCAGATCTCAAAAGGACTGGAATTTCTATTCAAATTCATTTCCGTAGGAGGATTCAATGAGTGTGAACTTGAATGAACATGGATCGTTCATCACATCGGGAGTTAATCTTGTCCATTCATTGGAACTAGGATTGCAAGATCAGGCTTGCAGGTAGAGTCTACAAGAGGTTAAGAATGCACGGTCCACAGTCTGCAAAAATATCAAATGGCATGGAGAAGGGTGGAATATGAAGGGCATGTGGCTGTAATCCTTGCAGGTTTTGGGTCGCGGGAGGAATTTGGGTGTTGGAACAGTGTGGCATCTCGATGGAGTGACCCCGAGAGCGTGGACCTGAAGAGATGAGAGTTGTTGGATTGAGGATATATTGACCATCAAATGCAGAGTGGTTTTATATATTGGACCCCCCTTTTCATTAAAGGTCCAACAGTTTGGGAACCCACAACTATTTGAGCCATTGGTCGGCATGATTATCCACGATCCAATATATCAGATGAGCATGTTTCCCCGAGAGGGCTCGATGCGAAAGAAAGTGCCATGTCGACATGACATTTCAGTATGCCATGTTGGATGACACGTTAGTGAATGGTGACATGTGTGCCACGTTAACTAGGTGACAGGTGGAAACCCTTTATTTGGTACATGTCAACAAATATAGATGGGTCCGAGAGTACCACATGTAAGAGGACAAGTGTCCTCAGGTGGTAGAGTCGAGATGAGTGGAAGGGTTTATGGATCAAGCATCTCTAAGAATCCACGAAGATATGAATTATTGATTGTGGTTGATCTGGTATGTCCAATATTGTGGCATGTTAGTTGTCATAGTGAGACAAAGGAGCATGGAGAATTGATCCCCCTGCGAGAGATTCCTCGCATGAAAAGGATGGTCACATAATTTTTTCGGCTTGGAAGTTGAAGGCCTGTGTTCATAGGGGTGTGGGTTAGGACACATCAACCTAAAATTCCTAGATGAATCTATGGGGGATGTCAGTGGACTGATGGCATCAAAAAAATGTGTGATGTGGATCTTGCGTGGATGCCACATGGTCATAATGACATCGTAAGGAAAGTCTTAGGGAACTTTAAAGGAGCATAACTTATTTCCTGGAGCTCGGAAACAAGCGTAAAGATAGTTGTTGGAAATATAATTCAGAGGAGAATAATCTAGAACTATCACAACTTGGAGAATTGTGATCAAATTCTTCATAGATTGAGAAGAATAAGAAGCCTCTGTAACTTTAAATATATATATATATATTTTAATATGCATGATTCTAACAAAATGGTTGCTTGCACTTTTTACAAAATTAAGGGATATAAACATATCAGTTCAATCCAGGATTACAGATTAGAGTCATGGAAGATGTAGAAGGAGCCTTTAATCATGAGAGAGAAGCCAGAGGATAGCGTATCAATGTTGGTAATGCATAGACAAAATCTAATGGACACCAGGGTTCTCGGTGGTTACCAACAAAAAGTACTGCTATAGTCTAGGAACACTAGCATATTCAACCTTCCGCAAGGGAAGAGGGTCTCACTCAAAGCATAACCGAGACTTGTATGATTAAGGAAGTTATAAAGAGAACAACATATGATCTACTCCTACCCTACTCAGACCCGCATATTAGTCATTAAATTTAAGTTGCGAAAATAATCAAATATTAACTTGATAAGAAGAAGCAAATATGTAGTGGAAACACAGATCCATTCATAACATAGACAAATGGCCATAAAAAAAAATTAGGGCCCCAAATCACACGATTTCATTCAACTTCCAGCAGTACAAAGATTTCATACACTAAAATATAACAAATTATTTCCCAAAGTATGTATATCTTCAATAGATTGTCTCACACAACAATATCTAGCTCCTCATGACTCATAACATACTAAAAACCTACCGCAAATGCAACATCGGTACCCACAGAGACTACTACAAAACCCGACCATGATAATGGTAGAAATAACCCAAACCACTAGTAACGACACCCAACAGTCTGGACAATATCATTAACTATTTCCCTTTGCATTGCCTTTTTATTTATACTCTTGTGTCTTTGACAAAGTTACTTGACAAAATCAAATCTGCTCTTCTTCACTTCCTGTATTCTTTTCTTTCCCACCCACGATATTGTTTCTATTTCAATATTCTAGACTTCCAGTTGGTGTGTGATGCATTTGAATGTTTCTGCTACTTATATACTTATAGCTTACGTGCGATGCTTTATCGAAACCAAGGATTTTTAAAAACGAAGGGCCCAACAGGCCCTGACCACAACTGTTGACTCGCCTGGAGTCAACCTTCAACTTATTTACCAGAGCCTTCCTCAAATGAAGAGCCCAACTCCAATACAACTTGAAGGGCCTGTTGATGGAATTTTTCATAAGTATCCAAGCAATCCTGCCACTTCCATATCAAAATAGAAGCTCCCACAACAAACTCTTGAGTTGCAACAACGTCTGTTTCCACAGGCTTAGTGGCGAGCAGAGTCTGCCACTCTGTGTCCACAAGAAAATCCAATTGATGCATCTATACATACAAAGTTTGTACTGCAGGATTGAATTCTCGGAGCTCCTTCTTGGAAGTCCGAGCAACGTCAAACAATGCATCAAATCGATTTTCATCTTCTTCTATCTCTTGGAATTTATCTTGTTGTGAAATATGATCTATTATGGCTTGTTCTTTCACATGCATCTGCTGGATTTTAACTCTTAATTATTCAACTGGTTTGGTTCGTCTCTCTAGCAAAACATCCCAATCATTGACCATCATAATTTTTTTTTTCACTCTCTAGCCTTGCTATCAAGGGAAGACCACACATAATCCCCTTGCACAATTGCTTGCGTAAGTTTCTCCATCATAGGCTTGGGTTGTTCCTACTCTTTTAGTAGAATAACATTTGTTTCTTGTTGCATGTTATCTATATTTTCGGCCAACTGGGACCATGCATCTGTAATAAGTTCAACCCGTTGCACTGACACAACAAGAATAATGTCATCTGACAGCTAAGGGGCAACCTACCAGAATTTATGCCAAGCTTTGAATAATTTCTCGGAGACAACATCCAATGTTGATTGAACCTGCATGCACAAGGTGTGTGTGTGATCTCTGTCCTCGGGTAATTCTACCAATTCCTGACGCAAGTTTTGGCTCTCTTGCGTCAACTCTTGATTGGCATTTTCTATGGAAACAATGCATTGTTCAATCTCCACAACAGAGGAACGCATGACATTCAATAACTCTGGTGTTGGCTAAGTTGCAAAATCTTCACTGTTGATAGAATGGCCTACAGGGAACCTCAAGGAAAGTGGTTGGCCACTTGCAATTGATCTCTCCAATAAGCTAGGGGTATGGGCACCATCAGGACCTGGAGAGGCAGCTTGAAATCTACAAGCAAGTCTCTCTTGCACATCTTGAGGAAGTAAAGGAACAACTTATGTGCATTCAAGACAAAGTTGTAGGAATACACAACAATGTTGAGGGTCCTGAATGAGTGGCTCAACTCACTACTAGATATAACTAGTGCTATGGGTAGAATTAGTTTCTTCATGAGTATCTATGGGGTCTTGTGGGGGATCATGGGTGGAATGAACTATCTCTTCTACATATTTTTGTAGCTCAATATTAGGGACATTTACTAGCGTAAAGTCTGATGAAGGAAGGGGAAAATTAGTAGTACTACCTCCAGCGGTAGTTAAGGGTTCACACTTAGCCATTTCTTCATCGATATGAATAGGGGATAGTCGAGTGGTGGACAAAGCGTCTGCAACAGAGCTAGGTGGCTGACGACTAAGTTCTTCCATAATGGGGGTTGATTGGGTTTCACTTATAGTGATGACAGGGTCATCAGTGATGGAGATAATGGGGACATGGGTACGAACCATCGTTTGGGGCAAAAGTGAGGCGATACAAATGACATCAGTGACAATGGAGAGACTAGTAGAGGATGATGGTGAACTGGTGCGGAATTTCCTAGAGGGAACTGAAAAAGTTGCTTCAAAGGATTCTTTGAAATGCTTACCTGTGAATACAACACTGTCATAAATAGATGATAGTGGCGGCGACTGTGGAATTGAACTTTGAAAATATTCTTCCTTCTCATCGAACTCTGAACCCAAAGGCAAGTGCCGTATCTTTCTTGCACCGCTAGAACTAGGGATATCTTTAGTTGTTGGAGCTTCCCGTTGTGAGATTGAGGGAAATTGATATGAGATTGTCAAGGCCTTCGGTGCTATAAGGTAGCTAGAGAGGTAGTGGGGGGGCCCAGAGGGCCCATAGTGATA
>SNQJ01S0022416.1:101532-114665 GCA_010110895.2 Picea sitchensis | reverse complement strand
AGTGTTAATTTTCTATGAGTTGATTCTTTGTGTCCATGTCATTGAGTTGATGATCTTTATATTCTTTATTGATTTCTTCAAATTCCTTATCAATATCACATTTAATGGAATTCCTTGACTTGGTTTGCAGTGTTGTTTGTATGAATTGAGCCAATATACTCATTATGAGCTTAGCATGTTACTTGTGGGAATTGAACGTAGGTGGGGAGTGTTACGCCTCATTATGTTAGGGGTATTCAAACGCATTTTGATGAGTAGGAACCTCATTCTAGTAGGTGTATTCACATGTGTTTTGATGAATAGAACAATTTGATGGAATGACATGACACTTCTTGAGCAGCCAACTTCATTCTGATTTGTGGGAATTTTCATGTTGTTCGAGGCATCTCACATTTCCCAAGGCAATGGTCACACCTACCATGGAAATTTTTGGCTACCTATGCACACACGGACCTCTCCTTGGCATGCCACAAAGAAGAGTATGGAACACTCTCCCTAATGGTCAACTTAGAACCAATTTCCACTTAGTGTAAGGATCAACCTGCTCTTAGAGAAGTTATGATAGCCATGGGGGTATTTTCATAATGTCAAGGGGCCACTTAGGTGACTTTTTGAATTGGCTAATGCTCGAAGGGATGATGTGGCATTCACTCAAAACACTCATGATGATTTGGACATGACATACAAAGGTATTATGAAGACATGTGAGCTAGACTTGAATGTCGACCCCATTTTGTTTGGATGTCAACATGGATGTTGTGGTGTTTCATGGTAGAATGTTGACTTGGAAAGTCATCCCTATGCTTCATGGAGTTGGTCCCTTGACCTAGGGTATGGGCATGGCCATTCTTTTGAGGCCTATTTTGGAGCTAACAAAGTATCGTATTACACCTTTTTGGAGTTGTTTCCATGGAGCCACCCACTAGTTGGGGTATTGTTCACCTTTCCATGAGGATGTTCCACCTTGAGAGACTAGAGGTTGGACACTTGTTGACTGGGGAAGCTACTTCACCATGTTTTGGGTTTTGGACCAAGGGAATCTTGACCATCTACATGCTTTGGAGCCTTTGGAGGCTAGAGATGGAAGCTTGAGGACATATTCACCCTTGCTTGGAGGAGATGACTTCCCTTTTGGGGGATTATTTCATCTTGACCACATGTGGTTTGACCACTTTTAGTTTATTGTTGTTTTAGATTACTTAATGGCAGTTTTGATTTTCTTAGCCTAGATTTAAGAAAGCACATGAGATATTATTATTTTATTTAAAAGGAAGTTGACATCACTCTATAAATAGAGGAGACATTCCTCATTTGAACTCATGATTGGATAATTTGGAGTTCTATCTTTTTGGAGCCTAATCGATATATCTTTCTTGGAGCATTTGCAGTGTTAAGGGTTCTTTCTTTGTGGATGAATGTTGTCAACTATTGAAGCTTTTCCTACTTGGTTTTATTTTTTATGCATGAAGATTGATGGTGGAATTTTTCAAGTCATCTACAAAACCTTTCAAGATCAATCCATAGAGGGATAACTTTATCACATGGAGGAAGAATTTTAGGGTGTGTCCTCATTCTTCCTTATTGATTTGGTGAGTTCTTGATACCATGCTATGTGTTTTCCTTATGGTTCCTTGGATGAAGTATTAAGTAATTTCATCGAGTCATAGTTTATTTTGAATGGTGAAGGTTATTCCCTTGAGGAAACGCTTATTGTAGACCTTGAATTAATTATTGATCTTGATTGGGTGAGGGATTACTCTACCTCTTGGTGCTAGTCTCAAACCCTAATCCTTTAAATAAATAATCCAACTCCCAAAGGATTTTCTTCTTGACCTCATTTACCATATGATTCACCTTGATTCCATTTCCCTACTCAGACTTGGCATTAATCTCTTGATTTCCTTCCACCACTTTTTCTAAAAAACCATAAAAGGCTCCAAAACCTATTTTACTAAGGCTACTCTCAACATCACCTTGTGCTTCATTGCTTAGTCTTAGTAATCCTAATAGGGAATACCCCCTTTGAGCTAGAGGAGAGCCAGCCTAAAGCTACAGAGGATAGTTGATGAGGTGATAGTGGTGATCTTCCTAGAGATTTCCCTCAGATTGTACCTTGTGGGTTAGGGTTTTCATCATTACATACAAATTGAGTGGTAACAAGGAGGATAAAAATCATTCCTCCCAACCACTTGAGCTAAACCCAATTGGCATAGCATTCTAATTATATGTTTGAACACTATTGTATTTTTATTCACCTAATTTTTAGTTATTATTTTATTTGCATTTTTTTTAAGTACCCTTTCATGATAACATAATCTTTTTAGCAATCCCATTAACAAGTTTTAATCATTTTTGGAAATTAATGATAATTTTAGTGTATTATATCTCCAACCTACTCTCCTTTTTGTCTTCTTAAATGAGTTTTGAGCACCTTTTTCTTCTATGGAAGATGTAGTTTTATGGAGGGGAAGAAGTACCTTTTGCATCTCAAAGCCATTTTCTCATGGTCAAAAGACCAATTCCATATCATTCCATCTAGTTTGAGATTTATATCTTCCGAGATCCTTTTATGGATATTTAATTCCACACATATATTTATTAGGAGATCACTCCAACCCTAGGTATTGTTTAGAACGAAAAAAATGGGAGTTGGTTCCTAATGCTTTTGAAGATATCTTCATTCCAAAAAATATTGAAAGGTTCAGAAGCATCACCTATATTAGAACGGTCTTGACTTCTTTTGTGGCATGGTCACACTTTCAATGACATGACTTAAGCCAAATAGTTGGATTTTTTCAAACTTAGGGCTTGCCTTTAACCCTATAAGTTTGTCTATTCTAAGAGAAGGCTATGACAAAAGAATTTCTATCAAAAAAGTGGAATTTCAAGGAATTTATCCAAAAAGTTCATAAACTTTCTAATCCATTTAAAGATATTTCAAGTAGAGGGCCATAATCCTTTGAATTTGCAAATCAAACCTTTGCATGCGAGAGCAATGACAATGCTAAAGAAATATTCACTAAAAATATCCAAGGGAGGAAGGAGATCTACTTTGGTCTTGAGAAGCACAAGTCCAAGTTGGTTTTCACTTGTCTAGTAAGGAAGAGATTTAATGAATCCATAAGAGGGCTTGAGTAGAGGCTCTACAAACCCCACTTACTGTAATTTCAATAAAATGTCTTAAGAAATGTTTTTAGCACAAATATTATGATTTTACCATAGTAAGGGGCCATTTTGCCAGAAGATCATTAGGATTAAAAACATGGATTTAATAATCATAAATTAACCATTAATCATTAAGGGTCCTAAAAATATTAAGGTTACAATAGTCAGAAAAAATCGACAAGTATTAAAAAGTATAGAAATAATTTTTTTTGCAATTTAAAAAAAAAAAAAAACCCAATAAAAACAACACATAATCGCAGCACTACATATGTATGAAAAAACATTGTTATATACTTACTATATAGAATGTCAATTGATACATCAAAGTTGATATTGAATCATAATAGTTATCTAGTTAATGACACAAATCTGAATAACCAATAAAAAACAAATCAAATATAGATAAAATTTATCTCATCATGTCAATTGGGTCTAGCTTGAGCAATTGAGAGAAGGAATGTTATCCTCCCCACCCAGGATCAATTCCCACAAGTGACACATTGAACTCTTAATGTGTATATTCTTGTATAAGCCTTGAGTCGTGAAGAATTTTGTTTACCATGGGTACATGGGTTTCCCTAAGAAGTATCTCATTATGACGAGTCATATATAAAGATCAATCTAGTATCTAGCTATCAACTCCCTCTTCCCCTTTTATGGGAAATGTAAGGGCTCGTATACCACTAAAAGGCCCTACAACATGACTTTGGTGATCACTGATGGGTGACTGAGTATAAGAAGCTTCTTCAATCCTAATTTCCTCCAGCTAGACCAACTCCTCCCTCCTTAATGGGGGTGGGCCATCTAGATCCAGCCTTGCTTGATGTATGTGCTCGGGCTACTCCTCTAACTTGAACCCATATACTAGAAGTAGAGCTATGAAGAAGTTTAGATTCACAGACTTGATAGTAATGTCACACTTGGAAGGAATTACAAAATAGTATTTGTGCCTAACATTGAGGAGGAAAAGAATCTTGCATGCCCTCCTGGTCTCCCGCAACACTTGGCCATTATCCCACCTTCACCAAGATTTACAACAAAGGTCAGTTCAATAAAAAAATTCCACACCAATCTAAACTTGTGCGAAGAAGGTGGGAGTCTCATTATGTTTATGGATAAGCTTAGTAGAGTTGGATTGTAAACTAATAAACCATTAACCCTTAGAACCCCAATTTTTAACCGTATGGTTTTGTTTGCCTTGAGGATCCTATTGGTGCAATTATTTGCATAATATATTACCAAACATAAATTATCAACCTAGATTCATAATCAAAAGAGTTGATGCACTATATGTGCCGATAACAGATAGGTTCCTATCTCTGTTTAGTATAGCTTAGATAAGAAAACCAACAATAACAAAACGCTATGTTTTCAAATATAACACTCTTCACACAATTCAGAAATTAGAAAGCAAAACTTGCAATCATGCACTCAAAAGATTTTGCTCAAATAATGCCTTGTCCATTTACAAGCTCATGAAGTGGAAATATGGACTTTGAATTAGTTATCTGTAGCTTCTAGTCTTAACGACAAATAGTAAACAAATCTGGGCACATTTCAACAATACCACTCCAAACTTATGAGAGAAAACTGATAACAAAACTTCTCAAGCAAATAGTGAATCGAAAGGTTCTTTCTTAGGACAACAACTAGTAAACAACCTAAAACACACTTCAACAATACCATTCCAAACTTATGAGAGAAAACTGATAACAAAACTTTTCAAGCAAACAATGAATCGAAAGGTTCTTTCTTGTGTGACAAATCTGTTCATTAGAGGCTCATGAAATGAAAAGATGAACTTTAAGAATCTTATCTCTTGTAGCAACTAAACTAACAAGTGGGATGCTCCATTGAAGCTCATGTATGGTGAAATATGGAGATCCAACCATTCTTGCATTACCACACTTTGCAAAAAAATTGAATAGTGAAATCAAACAAAATATCATGAAATCAAAATAAGAAATACATGAAATGAAAATCTACACTAACAATTACAATAAGCTTACCAAGATGAATCGGTGGTCCTTTCCGATGCCAACATAAAGCTTTAGATCACCAGATGTTAACTTCAAAGAGACAAATCACTGAATTCAATCTTGTATTAATCTCCAACAAGTAGGCTTACAAAAAGAGTCTTCTCATGAATCCATTCTACATCATAACAATTCTCCTATAAACCATTCTACATGTGGCCCTTGTCGATGCCAACATGCAAGCTTTTAGATCACCAGATGTTAACTTCAAAGAGAGACAAAATCACTGGACCAATCTTGCATTAATCTCCAACAAGTAGGTTTACAAAAAGAGTCTTCTCATGAATCCATTCTACATCATACCAATTCTCCTTTAAGAACCATTCTTACATCACGATAATTCATTTCTACTCATACCTATGAGGTTTTATTTATACATAAATCCATGGAGGAATGGATGAAACCGAACTCCCAAACTAAGAAAAACATTTTACACCTTTAGGAGAAATCCCAAAAATCTGTGTTTTTTTAACAATTTGGGCAGATTTGAGTTAGTCCCCACCCATATCTCCCAACCAATTCTAATTTTTGAAAAACAGTCGATTTGCTACTCAATTTATCATATTCTGAAAACCCATGTTTTAGAATTTCTAGATCTTGATACCATATGCACGGAAATCGAAACGCAAGTTGGCAGTTTGAGTTTATTTTATAATTTTGGAAGAATCATTCCCCTTGAGTTGGAGGTCCACACATGAAATATGGTTCAATTTTGACCTACGCATCCACATGTAAATCATTCTAGACAAAACCCATGTGCCCGATTTTCCCAGAAGCTCCAAATTTTGAATTATTTCCAAGACTCTGACAACACTGTGCCTGGCAATTTTAATAGGGCGGAGCCCTGGTACCGAATAACTGTAAAGTACCGGATCATGTGATTAAGAGTAAAAGTGATTAGTATCATATATAATCAAGCATTTAATAGAATTAACTAAATAGTACTAAACAAATCATGCTTTAATCATAAGTTACATCTTATGCACATGAACAAGGTCATCGAGTGTATTATGGAGGAAACAGTTAATTAGATACACATGGAATAGGTAAATAGGCTCAAATAGAAGGTAGGGTATTAGAAGCTCTCAAAATGGAGACTCAAGATTCCCCCATGCTTAAGTCATTACACGTCCTCATGCAACAATGATATTAAAAATTTCAAAATTGATGATACTCCTGAACATCAAGCATTCCCTAAGTTAAGCCTCCTATCCAACTGCCAATCAAAGTTAGGAGAAAGGGTTGTTTGTGACTCTAATATGATTATAGATAGTGGCCAAGAGCTTTCATAATGACTTTGACTAATATACTGCCAGATTGTCACCTTTAAAAAAAAAGTGTTATAAGCATAGTTTAGATATCATCTGAAGAGAGGAACACATAAAAGAATACATCCCAAGATGATTAACTTGTTTCATATCCAAGTTCGCAGATGAATCTCTTAGGCAAGGTGTGAATTATAATGAGGTATCCATCATTCAAACCTATTTTATTTTAAAGATAGAACTCTAAAGTGGATACTTGAAGGTTCTTAAGAACATCATCCGAGAGATATAAAGGTTATCTCCTAGTTTTGATTTGATAATGATTGCTTCAAAATGATACCCAAGAGTTTATGTTCAGTTTTAAGTGTGCCACTTTATGTTTTTCAACCCCTTTGGCATCCGCATAGCCTCACGCCAAGGGTCTGCTCAAGACTTCGACCTGCTTTACCTTAGTACCATACAGCATGGCCCCACGCCAAAGAAAGCCTATTTAGTACCGACAACATTTTGTACTTTGATACTTTTATTATATTAATCAAAAGATTTAGAATAATGTATACCTGCTCATTGACAGTTTTAGAGTATAAGGAAGGCGGGTGGTACGAGAGTGTTTTAGATTTATTAGGCACACAATTAATTGTTTGCAATTATCTCAAGGGTGACATCATACACATTAGAATTAAATCTCAGTTATTCAATGTATAAAAGAACGCCTCTCCAGATATAATGACTAAGTGGTCCTTCTAGTTAATCCTATTATGGTTTTCATGAAAGTTCATTGCGGTTTTTGCAAGGGCAGTCCACCACACAAGGTTTTCATCAATACCTTCAAAGAAAAAAACTTGTAAAGATAAACTTGGATAAAAACCTATTTGAATCAACTAGGTTAGTATTAGACTTAATGGTGTCACCACTTTTCAAAGGATATTTCAATTAGCAATCACTTTCAAAATATTAAATGAGGAATAGAGTAAGTGCACCCATTATCACATAGAGCTAAATGTGAAAATATCTTCCTAAAGGGAGAGCAAGAATGATTCATTTAGGGTTGAGTGTAGAAATGTGTAGGAGGAAGATGCACATGAGTAAAAATAATTCAACACAAGATTTAAATGATCCTTGATAGGAGAACATGAAGAGATTATCCCATAACTCCAATTACCTAAAGTGAAAATAATGTTAAACACATGACAAAGACCATATCACTGAAAATGTTACTGTGATAAGTAGTCGGATTAGGTTTATGCAATCTCCAATGTATAGGGTATTGGAAACAAAGTGACATGATGGATGATTTTGCTCATCATGGCAACGACCACTTCACCAGTGGAATTCAGCAGAGTAATATACCAGGAGATATATATGAGGGCTTGAAAATTTTCATGGTAGGGAGCATGCAATGATTGAGAGTAGCCATATGTTTACTGTATAATTAGTCTAATTTCTTTAGGTAAAATGAAAATGTTGAATTTATATGTCCTACTACTTAAATCGAGCAGCAAAACTTAAATATATATGATTAGAGCTACCAATAAAGCCGATTACCAGTATCGATCATTTAAGTACCGTGATGGACTAGGTTGTACTTCAAGACGGAATAGTTAGAGGCGTTACATTAGTTTGCGCATTCTGATGAACACAATTCTACATTACTAGAATAGAATGGTACCGAAGGAAAAATGACTATCAAAATCCCAAAGATCTAATGTGGATTTGCCTCACACAGAAGTTGCAAAGGAATATGAAGGTTTCAGCAACCACCCCCCCATGCCTAAGGTTTTTCATGGCTCTATGCACATGAGTTAAAGTAATGGTCAGAATTGTGAACACTTAAAACAAACCAATAGAACTAATTAAGTCTAGATTTTTATTCATGCTTATAAACAAAAAATTTAGGGAAAATGTCAAAAGTTGAATTATTAGTTATGAATTAAATAGTTTGGAATTAGCATTCATTTTCAACTTCTATTAAAAGATTAATCGAATTGATCATCCAGAAATAGTGGTCTTGAAAAAGATAGGTAATACAAAAGCATGAATGCATCATTTTTAACAACTTAGAAAAGAAGAATTTTCAAGAAATAGGTCATGAACACTCCCTTAAGTGTTATATATTTCGGACAGTGATGTCTTCTCCGCTTTGAAACCCTTCCAAGATTGCTGTGTGCATTCGGAGGATGAAGAGATTCCTTTCTCATAAGATTCCAAACAAAATCATCATAACTTTTAAAAAGAAATCTACTATAGAAACAAAAGATCTTAAACCGATTGCTTTATTAGCTTTTGACATTCACATTTATGAAAAGTATGAAAGATAGGCTGCATTGTACTTATGTGCAAACATTTATTTATTTTATTTTACCTTTCCTACTTCCATTTGAACAAAAGAAAATGTCCTTCAAGTATAGGAATACTCCAGTGAAGCCATAAAGAATAAGGTTAGAAATATATCCTTACTCGAGTTTAAAAGATAAATTTAATGCATAACGGAGTATGAAGGACCAAATTCTTTGATGATGAGATCACAATAAATAAAAAATATAAGAGTGGTGTGACCCAATAACTAATTGAAACCATATTTCACTAGGATCACTATATTCTTGTTTCTCTCTCTTTGTTTGTGGGTCACATCGAATGTCCCTCTTGTACCAGCACAGTTTAGATGATATCTCCATCTGACACGTTCCACCTGCTCTCTCTCCAGCATTGAATTCTATCCATGATATTATTCTCCTTAACAAATTGAAAAGAGGAATCCATGTGGGACTTCCAAATCTTCCCATGGAGAGACAACTAGATTCTTTACTGCTATGAAGATATGCTCTTCCTAAGAAGCCGATATCCTACTGTCAAGGAGAATGAAAGTTCTTCGAGGAACACTTTCAAGCTCTGATCATCCTTGAATTACTCTAGTTAGTTGATGGACATGTTTTGGCAACATAGATTAGTACTGGGGGTTCTTACAAAGACCTCAAATAAGATTTTATCATGATCTAAATTTTAAAAACTATTTAAAAGAAAAAAACACACACAAACTTCTTGAACTCTTTATAAGTATCGGGACCATATCACCGGGTTATCGGTTCACAAGTTAGCTCATCATAAAGAAAAACTAAATTTCATAAATAAAAACACACTTGTATCAAAAGAGGAGATGACAACCTAACTTTAGAGCAACCCCATGGGATGTGTGGGCTCTTTTTCCAAGACGCCTTACTGTCTTCTCTCCGCCCTTGGGTCATCCATAAACCAATCCAAAACTATTAAATAAATCTAATTCAAATAATACCTATTATCAAGCATAACTCTAACGGGCAAGAAAATGTTGGTGCAATTATTTGCATCATATATTACCAAACAAATTATCAACCGGGATTCAGAATCAAAGAGTTGATGCACTATATGTGCTGAGAATGTGATAGGTTCCTATGTCTTTTAGTATAGCTTAGATAAAAAAACCAATAATAACAAAAACACCTTGCTTAAAAGATAACACTTTTCACACAATTCAGAAATTAGAAATAAAAACTTGCAATCATGCACTCTAAAGATTTTGCTCAGATAATGCCTTTTCCATTTATAAGCTCATGAAGTGGAAATATGTGGACTTTGAATTAGTTATCTATAGATTCTAGTCTTAACAACAACTAGCAAACAAATTTGGGCACATTTCAACAATATCACTCCAAACTTATGAGAGAAAAAACTCGATAACATAACTTCTCAAGCAAACAATGAATGGAAAGGTTCTTTCTTAGGTGACAAATCTGCTCATTAGAGGCTCATGTTGAAAAGATGAACCTAAGATCTATCTCCTGAGCAACTAACCAATGTAAGTGTGGGATGCTCCATTAAAGCTCATGTATGGTGAAATATGGAGATCCAACTGTTCCTGCATTACCATACTTTGCAACAAATTCGAATAGTGAAATCAAACAAAATATCATGAAATCAAAATAACAAATACATGAAATGAAAATCTACGCTAAGAATTTACAATAAGCTTACCAAGATGGATCGATGGCCCTTGTCGATGCCAATATGGAAGCTTTTAGATCACCAGATGTTAACTTCTAAGAGAGACAAAACCATTGAATTCAATCTTGCATTAATCTCCAACAAGTAGGTTTACAAAAAGAGTCTTCTCATGAATCCATTCTACATCATAACAATTCTCCTTTAAGAACCATTTTTACATCATGATAGTTCCTTTCTACTCAGACCTATGAGGTCTTATTTATACATAAAATCCATGGAGGAATGGATGAAACCGAATCCCCAAACTAAGAAAACAATTTTTACAATTTTAGAAGAAATCCCAAAAATCTGTGTTTTTTTAACAATTTGGACAGATTCGAGTTAGTCCCCCACCCATATCTCCCAAACCAATTCTAATTTTGAAAAACGGCCTTTCAAATACTCAACTTATCATATTCTGGACAAAACCCATGTTTTATAATTTCTAGATCTGATACCATATGCACGAAAATCGAGGTGCAAGTTGGCAGTTTGAGTTTTTTTTATGATTTTGGCAAAATCATTCCCCCTGAGCTGAAGGTCCACACGTGTGATCTGGGTGAATTCCGACTCACGTTTCCTTATGAAAACATCATTCTGGACAAAACCCATGTGCCCGATTTTCCTCTAGAAGCTTTCCAAAATTTTGAATTATTTCTAGTACCAGATTAGCATAGGCTGGTACCGGAATACATTGGGTACCGGATCATGCTGCTTAAGAGTCAAAGTGATTAGTATCATACATAATCAAGCATTTGATCAAATTAACTCAATAAAACTAAACAAATCATGCTTTAATCATAAGTTACCTCTTATACACGTGAACAAGGTCATTGAGTGTATTATGGAGGAAACAGTCAAATAGATACACGTGGAATAGGTACAATAGGCTCAGATAGAAGGTAATATAGGGCATTAGAAGTTTCAAAATGAAGACTCAACAGATCCTAAAGTGTCATCTTTTCATCCACATGTGTCACCCCTTTATTTGATAAAATCTATATTATGCGTTTTTATTTTATACTAAACCTAAATAAAACAAAACTACCCCATAACTTGAATACAAAATAATAAAACTATTCATATTGATGATGATGATGATTAACATCCACTAAGACCGAATTGGTCTATCGGACCTTAAGAGGGTAAGTGATTACTTGCGATTCTTTAGAATTGTGTTTCTGTGCTCGAAAAGCATTAAGAGAAGTTTTCCAAGATCACCATAGTTTTGTTGAGTTAAGAGGTGAGGAAGGTTGGTAGTGTGACAAATATTTTGAAAATGAGATCTAATATGGGTATAGGTTGGACAATGTAAGAGAAAGTGTTTTTCTTCTTCAACCTTCTTAGTGTCACAAAGGTGACGCACTCTTTCATCCCATGGCGTTTTAGGAATTAACCAATGCCAAGTTTCTCTATGGAGCTCATGAGAATTTGTTCTTATCTTAGCAATGCTTATTTTTTTCTTTACACTCATCAAAACAGATAGATAATTTTGATCTTCTAGATTGGAGTTGATTACATCCTTATAATACCTTAACTTTGTTTTTCCTCTAACTCTTTATCACACCACATTTTCTCCTTAAATTTTAATTTGATTATATTTTTAATAGTATC
Source organism: Picea sitchensis (assembly GCA_010110895.2). NCBI lineage: Eukaryota > Viridiplantae > Streptophyta > Pinopsida > Pinales > Pinaceae > Picea > Picea sitchensis. The sequence goes on along the minus strand of SNQJ01S0022416.1, from coordinate 102,568 downwards.
TATATTCTGCAAAATGGTGTCTTCCATGATTCCCCAATAGTTTAACCAAGACTGATCATCTTTATGCCATCCTCGCTTGAGTCGATGGTGGTTATGACTCGATTTTGAAGCAATTTTAGGAAGCCTATTGTCTTCCATGTTGCTTAACTTGTTCCTATACATTAGGTATCTAGTCATAACTGTGCTCTCAAATGGGGAGAGACTTGTTTCTAAGAGGAGAATGGTAGGGCGTATTTCCTTTAATTTTGAGATTATAGGTTATAACATTTTTTTGTATTTTCTCTATCTTTCTCCAGAATTCACCAGAGAGTAAATAAAACTACCCCATAACTTGAACACAAAATAAATAAAAAACTATTCAAACTATTCTTATTGCACCGAGAGTAGTTGAGTGCTCTACAACCAGTATGAAGAGATGTCACGTTAACATGATGTTAGATAATATTACATTAAAAAATAATTAAAATGAACTCAAATAAAAAAAAAACAATTACATAAAGCATTACATATTTACACATATATATACACTACTTATTTACATATGAAATCATCTAAACTATTAATTCAATTATATTAAATGATTACATCATAAGAAATTTGATTCTGTTAGAAAACTTATATTATAATATGGTAGGAATCAATTTGATTTGATTTGATTTAAAAAAAAATTATTAATATATTTTTTATAAAATATATAATTTTTTTATTAATTTTAAATTTTAATAAAAATTATGTTTTTATTTATAAAATTTAAAATTTTTAAAGTAATGATTTGATTATTTTTATGTGATTTTATGAGAGTTAAAATGTCAAATAAAAACATAAAATTATAAAAATTATATAAAAATGCTTCTTAGTTTGACGGCAGAGGCCGGTAACCCACTTCGAGCAAAATTTTTGTAAGCGTCATTACCGTCGGGTAAACCGTCGAATCCAGGACCGGAAAGGAATCTTACATGTAATTCGACTATTTAAATCAACAGTATCATTTAAATTAAATTTATTTTAAAATTTTATTCAATTATATTTATCTTCC
>SNQJ01S0022416.1:87690-101448 GCA_010110895.2 Picea sitchensis | reverse complement strand
TGTAACTTTCCGGTGACACGCCATAACGATCAGCACCAAGGACCGCATTATACATCAAAAGCCTTAAATCGCGGAATATATATATATATATATAATTAGGATATTAACTGTAATTGTTATAATAAATGGTTTTATCCCATATCATGACAAATTTTGTCATCTATTTTAAAATGGAAACAATATTACATTGTTCATGAACCTGTAAAAATGTGACAATCCAAAATTGTGTTCATCATTTAACTTATTAAGATTACATTGACTACATGCATTGCCTAAAAAAAATTTGTGATTATAAATGAATGAGTTCACTTTGGAAATTGGTAGTGGGAAAGTCAAAGTCAATCTTCTTTCATTCATCTCGATTAGCCGTGAATGAGTTTACTTCCATTGTCGGCAAAGTCAAGTCCACACAATGAATCCATTAACTTTTTAAATTCCGTTATGGATTAGGAATGAATGAATTCACTTTTATCGTTGTAGTGGGCAAAGTCAATTTATTCAAGATTGATCATAAATGAATTCAAATTCACTTTTATAATTAATTGGTATTTTCACAAAGTAAAGTCCATCCAATATTCAATCCATTCATGCATTTTTCCAATCTTTCACTGAATATAAATATAAATGTATGGTACATTTTGGTAATTAGTAGTGTTATGGTAACCTCTTTAATTCTTTATGTATGTAGAATATTATATTTTCCATGTAATAAAGGTTGATATTAATAAATAAGGTCTAGTAATAGTAATAAGATGAACAAGTCAAATTTTCCATATAATAAAGGTTTATATTAATAAATAAGGCCTAGTAATAAGATGAACAAGTCAAATGTAAAAAGCCCTGATAGAAGTTTTTGCTTCTAGAAAGATTTTCCTCTAAATAGTTCTTTTGGTGGATAGATTTAGTATAAATAGGAATCAAGGGCATGAGAACTATTGTCTTGAGAATTATTGTAATAGAGCGTTACTCTGCTAGATGTTGTCGCCTCGAAGAGGCAAGTGAACATTGCTCGCATTTCAATAAAGGTATCATTTTGGTGTGTTGTTCTCTATATTTTTTTCAGGGTAGAGACGTGTTCTAACATCTTTAAACTACAGTGATTTATCGTTCAACGCATAAATCTACAATCAAGGAAGCATACACGTAGGAATTACAAGAGGTTTTTAAGCTCACATTATTGGATACCCTTGTAACCCCTATTGGTACCCCTTCGAGTGGTAGTGCATTAGACATCACATGTATACAGACTTGCCTGGGTATCATGAACCCCACTATAGATCAATCGATCGGTCACCTCACTGTTATAGTGCCACCGAGAACAACACTCGAGAAGATACTCTCTAGTACCTGGGTAATCGGGTAGTACGGCTAAGGGTGCGGTCTAACTTCCTTAGTTGGTGCCCTAAGATATTGGGCCACGTACTACTGTTCGACCCTGCATGTATATCAGAGACTCACTATAGCACATGGAAAACCCATGTCCGTGTTGAAGTTTTACTTATACAACTAGTAGTTATGATTCTTATTTATTATTATAATCATTTAGCACATTAGTTGCATAAATAAGATCACTGAAAGAGAGGCAATGACAGAAAAAATAGAGACACACATATTATTGTGGAAAACCCTCATGGGGGAGAAAACCCAACAAAAACTACCTCAATATAGATAGACCAAAGATCGAACAAAAGATCCTCCTCTACTCCTTCACTAGGAAGAGTAGCGCACCACTTAACCAAGAAATACCAAGAGATAGACCAAAACCCTCCTTGAAGTCACCCCCAGTTGCAACAGTTTCTCATCCAAGACTTACGCACTACAGAGCTAGTTGGTGAGTGAGTCCAAATGAGGCATTGGTCTCTCTTATAAATAGTGATATGGCCAGCCTATAATTAGGTCTAGGCCAACCTATCACTTTACCCTCTTAATTTACAATTAACTGTCAAGGCACAATAGGGCCGACTTTTACTAAGTCACAATAGGGCCTACTTAAATATAATATAATAATAATATTCAACTCTCTCTTAGGTAGAATATTCTTTGAAGTTACAATATTTCAACACTGCCCCTTAACAATAAGGGTATTCTACTGACAACATTAATAACAACTAATTGGACTCAATACATCATTAAGAGGAGGGGACATTGTCATCAGTATCGGGAACACTGTCGATCATATCTATAGGTCATTAGAATTTTTTCTCATCATCAACATCAACAGAAATTGAATATCATCATCATCTGTAGCGCGGAGCTGGAGTAACATTATCATCAACAACATGAAGTTGCAACATCAACATCAACGGCACGAAGCTGGAACAACAACATCAACAACATGAAGATGTAACATCAACATCAATAGCACGAAGTTGGAACATCAACATCAACAACACAAAGCTGGAATACCAACATCAATATGTGGCAACAGAATGAGGCAGGTGCATCAACAACAACATTTGTGGTACTCTGATAGATTGTCCTTACTGGACCTTCGAGATCTGCCCAAGAATAATAAGATTCCCTAGGATATATAATCCTAACAGAGCTACCACTATTGACTACAGCTAGCATATACATGCATAGGTACTCTGACAGACCGTCCTTACCAGACCTTTGGGATCTTCCCAAGAATGATCAATCTCCTAGGATATAAAATCCTAACTGAGCTACCCGTTGTTGGTCAGGATACCATAGTATCATCAACATCACTCCCCCTTTCAAGGGAGGTTCTTCCAAACTACACCAAGCTTGTCTCGGAAGTATTCAAACTTCACACGAGATAGAGGCTTAGTCAACACATCTGCAACCTGTTCTTTTGTGCCAACATATTGACACTTTACAACTCCCTTCTGCACCATGTCACAAATGTATTGATGCCATATCTCTATGTGCTTCATTTTATCATGGAACATTGGGTTCTCCGTTATATTTCAAGACCTAAGAAATAGTGCATTGGGCCTAGGTCCTCATTTCAAATTCAGTAGCAAGATTCTTCTTACAAGCTGTGATGATCTTTTCTTCATCTGTCAAGAATAACTCATCCACATATAGCAAAAATATAACTGGTCCACCATTCTCAATCTTGAAGTAAAGGTTGGGATCAGCTTTACTCTTGGCAAATCCCAAGCTCACTAGAAAATTATCAATCCTACCATACCAAGCTCTTGGAGCTTACTTCAACTTGCTCAACTGCAACTTAATTTACACAATCATGCGATAGCTCTATGTGCTTTCTACAAAGCACTATTTGTCTCACTGCCTGAGAGATTGGGACTCTACACCTGCAGTTGTTTTGAAGCTAAAAATGACTACTCCATTGCCACTGTGGTTGCTGAACTCTGAGAGTAACTCCTCTACTCTATCATGAAAACAACGTCATTTGAAACTGAGAGTGGCTCAATAATTGACACCGAGGGTAGCATATCCTCTTTCTCTTAAGGTAACTCAATCTTCTATTGTAGTCATGTCTCCATGGCCCAACTCATGCACTGCACCAACTGGCACTAGAGATAAATCAATCTCAAATACAAGGATTTCCATACCTACTCACTCTGAATCTCATATTGTGTCGACTTATTTTAATGAATCATGTTTGTTCTATATATACTTCTTTTGATTACTAGAGCAAGTGTCTCGTCATAGTCTTCTCCCTCTTGCTGGGAGAATTCTCTGGACACAAATCAGGATTTGTACATCTTTATACTGTTATCTACAACATGCTTTATATGTTAGATCAATATTGGAAGTCACCATTGACTTCCCTTCTAGTCTCAAGGAAAAAAATGTATCCCAATCCTTCTGACTGGCTTCCTCCTCTGTCACTAAAACAAGGGAATCTTCTTAGGAGATTTCATGTCTCTTAGAGGTATCTGAAGCTACGATCTAGTCTTCTCAACTCATGGCATCTTTTTGCCAGTCCTAGAAGATGTATCTTTTCCCATCTGATCCTTTATGAGATCAGGCTTACTCCGAGTCTTGATTTCTTCTAAATTTACAAAAACTGCATAGTCTCTACAGGATATACTTGGTGTTGAATACCAAGTCTTAATATGAAAAGTTGAGTCAGACTTCAAAAGAATTCTTCTTCCTGTCAAGGTGGCTTCATTATCCATTGACCAAGTCTAATGTGATTTATATTCTAATGTTTAGTCATCTTTGGAGCCTCCTACTCCTTACAATCAATATTCATATGAGATACTATGTATCTCAAAAGTAGCTTCTTCTTCATCTTCTTTGGTGCATGGATGTATACGGTCATGTATATAACTTGGATAGTTTGCTCCATGTCTAATCTAATATATTTCCTCCTGCAACCGTCACTATAGCTTCCTCAAGGTTATCACCTATGACCTACCCGGAACAAGAACAACAAGGGAGAAACAACATACAAGAATAATACTCTTTATAATAATATTAATAAAACAATAGTGAGAACAATTGTCACAATAGCTCCTTTAGAGCTATTACTTGTGACCTGCTTGAAACAAGGGTAAAAAGTAAGAAATACAATAATAAGAAATGAGAGAAACACTCTTCTAGTGTTGTGATCAATCATTCCTCCATGGTAACCTGGAACATGGAGTCTTGTCCTCAAGAATGTGCGTGTTTATTTTCTTTCGAGTCTCCTTCATTCAATATGACAAGTATTTTCTTCAACCTGTCCTCTGTATTAAGACAAGAAGTTATCTTGACAAAAATTTAAGTTAGGGAATAAACTCTATAATCTCAACTTTAATCAATCTAATTCTTTGACTTTAATTTTAACCAATGGTTAGTATGATGACTTCAACATATCAAAATGCAATATGGATATTCATAAGATTACAATAATGCCATAACAAGTAGAGGCATATCAAAGTAATCAAACCAGGGGTGCATAGTTCCTCTGAATGTGTTGGATCTAAGATCCCCATGGATATACGATTTTAGTTTAGACAAAAGATCTTTTCTCCTGCAAATACCCTTTAAAATAATGATACATTTTAAACATATGTAAGTGCATACCTCTAGCAGTTTCGCCAGGTAGTGGCACCATCCCGCAACAATGACAATAAATAAAAAACCTTTAAAACTTCAAAGGTTTTGCAACTTGTAATTCAAAGATAGCTGGAGATTTTCTAGGGTAAGGCGCACTAGGACAATAAAAATCAGTCCCAACACTTCACAAAAACTTTTACTGCAATTGGTGTTGCCATTGGCATGAAGGAACTAGTATGAAGGAATTGACGCTGCAACTGCAACTTAGGGTTTTATAAGGAAACCCTAATTTCTCAAACTTCAAATTTTGGAATTTTGATCTAGAGACTAGATGTACCCTCCTAGGGAGAGTTCCTGGGTGTGGTTACTTTCTCCAACGTCCTCCTCAAACAAGGACAACGTCACATTTAGGGTTTACGTAGAAACCCTAATTCTGCAGCAGCTGCAATACTGAAAATTGGATTGTGAGTTGGTATCTTTCAGGCCTGCTCTGATACCATGTTGAATTTTTACTTATACAGCTAGTAGTTACGATTCTTCCTTATTATTATAATCATTTAACACATTAGTTGCATAAATAAGATCATTGAAAGAGAGGCAATCACAGAAACACTATAGACACACAAATTATCCTGGGAAACCCTCATGGGGGAGAAAACCCAACAAAAACTTCCTCAATATAGATAGACCAAATATCGAATAGAAGATCATCCTCTAATCCTTCACTAGGAAGAGTAGTGCACCACTTAACCAAGAAATACCAAGAGATAGACCAAAACCCTCATTATCGCCACTCCTAGTTGCAACAGTTTCTCCTCCAAGACTTGTGCTCTGCATAGCTGGTTGGTGAGTGAGTCCAAATGAGGCATTGGCCTCTCTTATAATTAGTGGTCTCGCCAGCCTATAATTAGGTCTGGGCCGACCTATCACTTTACCCTCTTAATTTACAATTAATTGTCAAGGCACAATAGGGCCGACTTTTACTAAGGTACAATAGGGCCTAATTAAATATAATATAATAATATTATTCAACTCTCTCTCAGGTAAAATATTCTTCAAAGTTACAATATTTCAACAGTCTGTAGGCACCCTGAACACCCTAACCCTTGGGACGGAAATAGAACAGAAAAGGAACAGACAATATATATTGTCGGGCAACCTTGCCTCCTGCATTCTGGTTGCGAAATTACTACACTTTTCTTCTTGTTAAGAATTTGGACATTTCACCACTGCAATATTATTAAGATTGAAGTATAACTCCACAAGTTTAAAAAAAAGTTTGGGGCCTTCCCGCACCCTTATTTGAGACTTATCCCATTGGATTCCTCTTTTCGTCCTGATCGCAGTGATACCTATCATTTTTCATCATTTTTTTCTTGTGGTCCCGACCCCCTTATTTGGGACCTATCCCATTGTATTCTCCTTTTCGCCCTGATCGTCGTGATACCCTTCACCTGTAACCCCTTTTTCTATGCAGACCCACCCACTCCCTTCCTGTGCCCCCCTTTCACCATGGCCCACACCCGCAACCAAGACCTTGAATCACGCTTCAATACCTTGTCATTTGATCTCTTCACGACCCTTAAGGAATTGCGGCAAATAAATGCCAATATTTCCACCATCAATCCATGCAATCTACCATAGACGCCAAAATGGAAGCCCTAAAACAAGACATTACAAAGGAACTCTCTACCCACATGGAAAGCCAACTTGAATCCTTTATTGTCCAACTCTTCACCAAACTGAATATCCCTGGAAGCGTTCCCTCATCTGACCAACCTTTTGCACCCCGAAGGTGATACTTCTTCCACTTCCCATAATTTTCAGTCCAATCACTTTCAACGTGACGTACGCCTTCCTAGAGTGGATGTGAACAAATTTTATGGCTCAAATCCCATGGGCTGGGCCACCCAAATGGAACACTACATCTCTTTGCATGACATTACCGATGAGTTGGCCAAACTCTGTTATGGTGGTCTCCATTTGGACCCTGAATGTTGAAAATGGTGGCAATGTTGTAAAAAGACACACCAAGGGTATGTGGCTTGGGAAAAATTTTTTGTTGAGCTTTATGACCGCTTTGACAGTGACACCCATCATTTAGGCCATTTGACCAAGTTCAAAAAAATTGTCCCAATGGAAGAGTTTATAGCTACCTTTGAGCACTTGGATTTCAGAACGGAGGGCATGACATATGTTTTTTTTAGGGAATGCTTTATCAATGGCCTCAAGGATGAAATGTGTCCCCATGTCCTCATGGCTTGCCCCTAGACTTGGCTGGAAGCTACTAAAAGGGCCAAGGAAGAACAACAAGTAGTCTGATCCCAAACCAGAAAAACACTCTTTATTCATCGCCCTAAACATACTCTTCCCGCCCCTCCTTCCACTCCCCTTAAGATCCATAAATTGAGTCGGGTCGAAATGGTTGAACGCCAACTCAAGGGTATTTTTTATAATTGTGATGACAAGTATTTTATGAGGCACAAGTGTAAAGAACATAAGCTTTTTATGGCTATGTATGAGGATTTTTTTGAAGACGAGGCAGATGTTTCCCATGTACCCGAGCTACCCCCATCGGTTGATCTTAATCATACCTCTGATCTACCAGAACTTGAACCATTGATTTCCCCGAATGCACTCATTGGTTTGTCTACTCCCCAAACCCTCAAGTTAATTGGCTATGTTAAGAACCAAAAAGTCATCATTCTAGTTGACAATGACAACACCCATAATTTCATTCATTGTCGCAATGCCCAATAAGTCAATTGTTATATTCATCCAGATAATAATTTCTAGATCATGATTGCCAATGGGGGTTCCATGAAATGTGGAGGGTGTTGTGAAAATATGCGCCTACAAATTGGTCAGTACCACATGAAATCTCATATGTTTGCTATTGACTTGGGTGGTTGTGACATTGTACTTGGTGCTGAATAGTTACACACTCTCGACCTATCACCATGGATTTCCAGAAATTAACCATACAACTCTAGTAAGAGGGCCAACAACACCAGTTCTAAGGCATCACAATAGGGTCACCAGAGATCATCAATTCCCATTGAATGGAAAAGCTCCCCAAAAAAGGTCATTCTGGCACTGTTGCCCAACTTCATTCCATTCAGGCAATTGTGACACCCTCTATCCATCCTGACCTTCAATATATCCTCTCCCAACACCAATTTGTGTTTCAAACCCCCCAGGTGATTCCCCCTTTTCGAGGTGTCCATTATCATTCCATTCCACTAGTTCCAAATAATATTCCTCCCAATGTTCTCCCATATCGTCAGCCCTTCTCCCAAAAGAATGAAATTGAGAATATTGTTCAAGAATTTCTAGAATTTGGTGTCATCCACCCCAGTACCAACCCCTATTCTTCTCTAGTAGTCATGGTACTCAAGAAAGAAGGTACTTGGTGCATGTGTCGTGATTTCCACTCCCTCAACAAACTCACAATCAAAGACAAATTTCTCATTCCTGACATTGATGACCTTTTGGATGAATTAAGTGGTGCTCAGTATTTTACCAAACTTGATCTCCACTCTAGCTACCACCATGTTCATATGAGAAAAAAAAGACATTCCCAACACTACATTCAAAACTCATGAGGGTCACTATGAGTTCTTGGTTATGCCATTCGGCCTCTATAATGCTCCCTCCACTTTTAAAAGTTTCATGAATCATGTCTTTCGTCCTTTCCTCCGCCATTTTGTCTTGGTTTTCTTTGATGATATTCTCATCTATAGAAAAACTTGGCAAGACCATCTTACCCATGTGGATCAAGTTCTACAACTACTATATCATCACAAACTTTTCCTTAAGCAGTATAAATGTGCTTTTGGAGCCTCTGAATTTGAGTACTTAGAACATATTGTCGGCAAGGATGGTGTCAGGGTGGATCCGAAGAAAATTGAAGCTAAGAAGGATTGGTTGTGCCCAAAAAATCTTAAAAGTTTGTGTGGATTCATGGGTTTGACAAGATATTATCGCAAGTTTGTTCAAAATTATAGCAAAATCGCAGCTCCCCTCACAATGCTCCCTAAAAAGAATGCTTTCAGTTGGAATCCAACAACCGACCATTCCTTCCAAACTTTGAAAGAAGTTATGTGAACTACTCATGTTCTGGCTCTCCCTAACTTCAATAAGACCTTTGTACTAGAATGTGACGCCTCGGGGAAAGGCATTGGGGCTATCCTCATGCAAGATGGTCGACCTTTGGCTTTCACCAACAAACAATTTTCCAAGTGCCATTTGGGCTAGTCCACCTATGAAAAAGAAATGTTGGCTATTTTTCATGATGTGGATCTCTGACATCCTTATCTCTTGGGGCAACACTTCCAAATTAAAATTGATTATCAAAGCCTCAAGTATTTTCTGGAACAATGAATTTCTTCCCCAGAGTAACAAAAATAGGTAACCAAGCTGTTTGGATATGATTATGAAATCATCTACAAAAAAAGAAAAGAAAATTTGGTGGTTGATGCCCTTTCCAAGAAAATTTATGAAGAAGATGGGTCCCTTTTTTCCCTTTCTTTAATTGTCGCAGATTGGCTTCAGGAGGTTTGCTAGGAATCGTTGCAAGACCCCAAAATTTCCAGATTGATCCAAACACTGCAGCAGGTTCTGCAAGCTTTTCCAGGGTACTTGTGGCACCGTGTCGAGCTTTGTTATAAAGGTCACCTATATTTAAGCAAACAATGAAACCTTAAATCCATTGTGTTCTCTAAGTTTCATGCTTCACCTATAGTTGGACATTTTGATTTTACCAAAACCTATAAACTGGTTAAACGTTCTTTTTTCTGAGATGGTATTAAATAAGACATCTGCACCTTTGTGGATGAATATGATACCTGTCAACACAATAAGGGAGAGACATTTAAAGCTCCAAGCACATTCCAACCACTTCTGATTCCACCTACTATTTGGACAGATATTTCTATGGACTTCATTGTTGGATTACCTAAATCATGAAATAATTCAATCTTCATGGAATTAGTGGACCGTCTTTCCAAATATTCTCATTTATGTGCTCTTCAACACCCATTCACAGCGTGCATCGTGGCTCAAATTTTTATGGATAATATTTTCAAACTCCATGGCATGCCTCATTCTATTGTTTATGATCGTGATCCAACTTTTACCATCACTTTTTGGCAAGAATTGTTCTGTCTCTAGGGAACCCAATTGCATCTCAGCACAACATATCATCCTCGGAATGATGGACAAACTGAAGCAATCAACAAGTATTTGAAAACCTATTTGAGGTGTTCTATGTCCAACATACAAAATCAGTGGGTTCAATGGTTACCCCTCATTGAATGGTGGTAAAACACCTCTTACCATACTTCCACTTGCTTGACTCCTTTTGAAGTAGTCTATGAAAAAAAATCCACCCTCAGTTCTATCATACATGCCCAATGTCTCCAAGGTTCAGCAGGTGGATCAATCTCTTACAGTCTGCATAGTCATTCTCAATACTCTCAAAGAAAATGTGGTCATGGTTCAAAATCGCATGAAACAACAAGTAGATCAGGGTCGTTCTGAACGTGAATTTGCTAAAGGGAAACATGTGTTTCTTCGTTTGCAAACTTTTAAGTAGACTTCACTCAAATCCCAACATTGTTAGAAACTCGCCCCCAAAATTTATGGTCCTTATCCTATTCTCAAGAGAGTGGGGCTAGTGGCCTAACGGTTAGAGTTGCCAAGTGACTCTAAGCTCCATCATGTTTTTCATGTTTCCTACTTAAAGAAAGTGCTTGACACTAGGTGCCAGACTTAGACTAATCTACCTAAGTTTGATGAAGAAGACTCCATTTGGTTGCAACCACAAGCAGTCTTGGACCAATGCGAGCATCGTCTCCGCCGACACACTATCAAGGAAGTTTTAGTTCAGTGGAAGGACACACAGCCAAAAGATGCCACTTGGGAGCTGGCTACCATTCTACAACAACTTCCTCATCTCAAGCCTTGAGAACAAAGTTGGTTTTAAGGGGGAGGGCATGTTAGGGATCTAACCTCCCTAACCCCTTACATAAGTAGAATAATATATTTTCCATGTAATAAAGGTCGATATTAATAAATAAGGCCTAGTAATAAGGTGAACAAGTCAAATGTAAGAAGACCTAATAGAAGCTTCTGCTTCTAGAAAGATCTTCCTCTAGATTGTTCTTTTGGTAGATAGATTTAGTATAAATAGGAGTCGAGGGCATGAGTAGTCTTGTCTTGAGAATTATTGTAATAGAGCATTGCTCTACTGAAGGTTGCCTTCTCGAAGAGGGAAGTGAACATTGCTCTTGTTTCAATAAAGGTGTCATTTTAGTGTGTTATTCTCTATATTGTGTTGTTCCAATGGTAATTTCTGTGATATTCCTATTTTTGCTCAATATAACATAACTAGGTGCATAACGTGTAGTTGGAAAAATAAGCCCCGAGAGTCAATCCATCCATCAACTTTTCCATTCTTGTTATTAGAAATGAATTTACTTATATTGGTAAGTGGTCCTCTGCTATAAAATCAATCTTTCTAGATAGGAATTTTAAAACAAAACTCATTTATTAAAATCTCATGATTGGGACAACTCATTTATCATTTTCATAATTTAATGAAGAATGTTGATAATCATTGTAAAATTTTAACCATATTTAATTTACAAATCACCCTTTTACAGAAAATTTACCCATCAAATTCCATCTCCAAATCCATTCCCCTTTTCCTATCAAATTCCATCTCCAATCCATTCCCTTTTTCCTATACCTATAATCTTCTTGTGATTAACAGTGAACGGGTCCACTTCGGTTGATAAAACGTCATCGGCATGTAAGTCTAGAAAATTAATCAATTCACTTTTTTATTTCCATTATTGATTAGAAATGAATGGATTCTACTTCAATAATTGTAGAAGTCAAGTTATACAATGATTGATAAAAAATGAATGAATTCACTTTTACAATTCGTACTTCAAATAATATCTGGTAATTCAAAATAAAATGCACTCTTCCCGGATATGCTCTGCTCTCATTAGTGCAAGGTCCACATCAAATACTAAAATATGTGCAGTTTCGTTTCTGCTTTGAAATCCCTAATTAAACTCGATGGTCCATGTGTCCTTGCCATATTTTTCTTTGTAATTTATCACCGTTCATCCAAATATTTATGTATTAAAATATACATCGATTATATGTGTTCTACAATTGATGGTTTGATATATTTTTCTTCAAAATAAAACTGTTCAAAAGTAACAAGATATTAAAATTTAAAACTTATATATTTTATATATTTTAAAAAAAATAAAATTATTCAAAATTTACCTGATATTGAAATTCAAATTTAAAATTCATAGATTTTATATATTTCATAAAAATAAAAATAAAACAAACTATTGAAACATGATATTAAAATCATTAAACTGTGTATAACATGCTGAATTGTCAATTATCTTAGTGTCCTTGTATTATTATATGCCTCTTAATAAAGGATATAAAGAAGACGAACATTGTTTTAAAAAACCAAAATGTTATTAATAAAAAATATAAGTCAAGTATACTTTTCAATATAAGTGAAGCTTTTTAATCTTTATAGGTTTCTCTTTTCTCTTCTTCTTAATAGTTTTTTTTCTTTTCTATTTTCACGTAATCTTTGTATGTTTCTTTTTCACCTAAGTTTTTGTTTTATTTTTAATATTATTTTTCTTTTTATCTTGCATATATGGTAAAACTTTCCTTTCTTGTTCATTCCTTATGTGTTTAAGTTGGTATTTTCTTTTCCAGCTTTTGCATTTTTAATTGATATTTTAGTGTTAATTGTTTTTATAAGTTGATTATTGGTGTTGAGTTGATATCTTTATATTTTTATGGTTTTCTTTAAATTCTTTATCAATATTACATATAATTTGGATATCTTTTTTAGGACTTGGTTTAGCAATGTTGTTTGTGTGTATTGAGTTACCTAATATTTTAAATTAAAAAGATGAGAATTTAGTAACCTACTATTTTATTATATTGTGGGAAAAATTTAAGACACAAAGTTGGTCAATAACAAGGCTTGAAGCCATTACAACAATACATTTATTATGATTTCAACATGTCACTTGTGGGAATTGAACATGGGTGGGAGTGTTACCCCTCATTCTGGCAGGGATATTCCTATGCGTTTTGATGAGCATGACCCTCATTCTGGAAATGGTATTCACATGCATTTTGATGAGCAAGACTTGAATTTGATGGCGTGACATGACACTTCTTGAGTAGCCGACTTCATTTTGATTTGTGAGATTGTTCACGTTGTTTTGAGGCATATCACATTTCTCAAGGCAATGGTCACACCTCCAAGGGCATTTTTTGGCTACATGTGCACACATGGACCTCTCCTTGGCATGCCACAAAGAAAAGTATGGAACACTCTCCTTATTGGTCAACTTAAAGTCGATTTTCACTTAATTTAATGGACAACCTACAGTTGGAGAAGTTATGACAGACATGGGGGTATTTTTATAATGTGGAGGGGTCACTTAGGTGACTTTTTGAAGTGGCTAATGCTTGAAGGGATGATGTGGTACTCACTTAAAACACTCATGATGATTAGGACATGACATAAATAGGTATTTCTCAACGCAATGGTCACACCTCCAAGGGCATTTTTTGGCTACATGTGCACACATGGACCTCTCCTTGGCATGCCACGAAGAAAAGTATGGAACACTCTCCTTATTGGTCAACTTAAAGTCGATTTTCACTTAATTTAATGGACAACCTATAGCTAGAGAAGTTATGAAAGACATGGGGGTA
>SNQJ01S0022416.1:71854-85968 GCA_010110895.2 Picea sitchensis | reverse complement strand
TCAAGAGGCACAACATCTAACTCAACCTCGTCAAAGAACTTAGTTGTAATTGCAAATCTGATCTTACACTGTTTTGTTACCTGCAACTTAGCATCTTCACATACCCATCCTAATGGATAAGGCTTTTTATGAGGTGTCGTCTTTAAACCCAACTTATTAACAATTGCTTCAGATATTAGGTTAACTTGATATCCATTGTCAAATAAAGTATCTACCTTTGTATGCTTGACTATAACTCTGACATGAAAAAGATCACTTGTTTTCTTTTGATCAGTATCACTTTCCAATTTAGCAGATTGAACTGAAGAATTTGAATTGATAGTTGATATACCTTTGCTTCATATTTTGCTATGATCTTAGATTCATCCCTGGAATCTGACCCTAGATATTGATGCGCTGATGCAACAATGTTCTACTTCCCTTTATTCTTGAATTTCTTTGGTCGTAATTTTGGATGCAGCTTCCAACACTGTGATTCCTCATGTCCCTTTTTCTTACAATGGGAACATGTAGGTTTTCCCTCAGCTTGCTTCACTAAAGCTGATTTCTTACTCTTCCATTTACCTTTCGGTTTCTTTTCAAACTTGAATGGATTCTTATCTTCGCTCGCATGCTTACCCTTACTAGCCTCTAGATGTGTAGCTTGTATGTATACCTTATCAATGTTAGTAGGGTTAAACATTAAAATAGTATGATGAAGATATGGGTGCATGGAACCAATATACTTCATAAGAGTTTCATGGGTATACAATGGAATCCCTAATGATAATGCCTTCTTTTTGAATTCATGTGTATATTCTTGAATATTCTGGCCTTTACCATGTCTTAGATGTTGTCATTCTATCATTGTCGTTTGTGTTTGTGCCAATGGATAGAATTATTTTCTTATAACTTTAGTAAAATTATCCCAAGAAGAGATGACTTTACCCTTTTGAACAAGATAAACTTGCATATTAATCTCCCACCATATCAAGGCTATGCCACTTATTCGAAGATAAGATAATGATAATCTTGTAGCTTCGTCCATGATCTTTTGAACCCTGCAATATACCTCTATTTTCTTGATCCAGTTGCCCAATTTCTCAGGATTCAGTTCTCCATCATAGGTTGGCAATTCAAACTTGACATCCAATTTTAATAAAGGCAGATTATGATCAAACTTCTTAGAGGACTTCTTTCAATGAGAAGAATGTTCACTTGTTTCAGAAGAAGATGATGAGGGGGGCTCTGAAGGTCCACCACCTTCGCCTCCTCATATTCCTTTTACTGAAGATTATCCACTTATTGGATTTTGAATTCTTCATTGCAAATCATCTATTATCTCTCTCATCGAGCAAAGTGTATCTATCATTTCTTCTAGACTCATGGGAGGATCTTCTCCTTCCTTCCCTTCAGAAGCCATCTTCTGCTTACAAAGTCTTCCTTCAATTTCAAACTTATAACTTGCAAGATCTCTTTTACCAAGTTTGAGTTTGGCTCTTGTAAGCATTCACTTGCAAAAACTTGTCAAACCTACTTTGATACCAACTTGATCTGAAAAATCCTTAGATTTTATTTAGTCATTAACACATATAAACATCTACTTGATCTTTGAAATAAAAAAACGGTCACTTGAATATTTACAATTGACATGTGAGATACTTATCTAACCATATACACTTTAATGATAAATAACTTGCAAATAACTGAGCACAAAAATGAAAAACAATAATGAAATCACATACACAAGTTTGATAACGGAGTTCACCCGATTTGGGCTACGTCTCCGGGTCTGCTTCCAATAGATATGTCTTTATTAATGCTCAAATGATTGTGTTTTACAATGATCGTCTTACATATTTCTCAAATGCAGAAACATAATGCACTGTTGGATTCCTTGCAAAAAATTGTGAAAAATGAGTATAAAGTTCTTAAAATTCCATCAAGGGACCTCTCGACACACTTTACAGTGTAGCCTCAAAGTCCTTGTACCCTCGAGCACGCACTTTGAGCCATAATATTTGCAATTATGATGTGTGTACCATTCTCTTGGGCCACGTTCCATTAAATAGGGCACGAGACCTTAATAGCCCTCCAGATTCCACACTACCCTTTAACTATTATTTATGGTGTAGTTGTAACCAACTAGAGTTGGCAGAGTGTTGGTTAGTGGAGTTTGTTAGGTTGTTGGATATAATAGGAGGTCTGAGGTTCAAGCCTCGCAGACTCCTATATATAGCATTTTGTTGCCACATATATATACGTTGGTTTGAATACATATGGCATATGGTTTAAAACCCCTCATGAAATATATGCCTTACAGTTACATTGGATTGTATGTGATCATATGTTATAGTAGGGGTCGAGGGCTTAAGCCCTCGGCCCTTTTTAAAAACCAACTAATACACCATACAACTTTAAATAAAACTCACACCCAATATGGTTAAGTAACACTTGCATGGTGTATTGGCAATGGATGTTTGGTAAGGGTTATGGAGGTCAAAGGTTCGGCCCCTGTCGACTCCATAATTTTACATAACTATAACCATTAATGGCCAATGGGAGGTTTCCATGTGGTAGTCTCTCATTGGTTATCCCTTGCCATGTGTCAACATGTAATTGGACCACATAACTTATACGATCTGCCAACACACATGCCTAGTCGACGTATGGTTAGACCACGTGGAACATTGGGGTGTGGCCACGTCATCTGTATGGCATGTATGGTCATGTTCCACGTGTCACCCTTCCAATGGTGACACATGTTATCTTTCCCCTTTGACTTTGACTTTTTGACCAAGTTGACTTGAACTTTGACCGCTCATAACTTTTGCATACAAACTCTGTTTGAGGCGATTTTTGTGTCGTTGGAAACTTGTTGTCAAGCTCTACACATTGATGGTGTTTTTTAGAGCATTTGGGATATTTGAATTTTGAGCATTTTTGAACCATTTTGGACCTTCGTGGACATTCCAGATCCTCCTGGACCTCTATGAGAATTCCCGAATCCTCCTGGATCAACTACCCCAGGGAGTCATCACCACATCCAACCACCCAAGCATATTACACTTAATCTTTATATTGCACCATATTTATAAAGGATTGGTGAAGGGTTAGTGAAGGGTGGAGTGACAGGGTGGAAAGGAAATTGCCTATGAAATGTGGAGGAAACATGAAATTCGTGTGGAGTGGAAAGGACAACATTTCTTGTGAAACATAAGGCATTTGAATGAGAAGAGGAATAAGGTTGAATGGCCTAGAACCTAGTTGTGTTCTCTCCTTTCTCGTCAAGCAGTTTGCCCTGTTCATGCAAATTGACCTTCAATTTTCAACTTTTTTCGTGAGCACCACCAAAACCACGAGGGTTTGATGAAAATTAGCAGAAGAGATACCTGCACGATGTTATAGAAATCATGCATGAAACCCTCTGTGCACATGACCCTAGCAGAGGATGAGTTCCTTGAAAGGCCCATAAGTTCAAATTATGAACACAAATTCTGCTAAGAACAGTATTACGGATGGTGCAAACACACAAACCCCTCCCCCACAAAATATTTCTTTATTCTCCACCCCATCCCAATAAGTATCCTAACAAGTCTCAGATGCCTAAACACTCTCAGAAGACTGAACCATACCAGGGATAGAAGCAGGAAAGAGGACTTACGAGGATATATGTCCATCAGTTGCATGCCAAAAAAGAAAGATGTAAGATGAAAGAGTGATTTCATCTACAGAACCTATGCATGTCGGGGTTTATAGCATGATAGGCACGTAGCCAACCTAGCAGATCTACATGTGTTGCATGTCACTTTGCAACACATGGGCCCGAAATATCTAATGGTCTAGATCTACTCCCCTCCAATCCAACGATTTTTGTCATTCTTCGGACTTGACCTCGCAAGATTTACCATTTCTTTTTCATGCCATCACACTTCATAGTTTTTCCCACAGACCTTAGTCCGTAAGGCTTGTGGCCTCACACCTTTGAGCTCAACCCTTTGCCATGCCACATGATTTTTTCACAACCTACAACCCACAAACCACGTGGAATTAACCTCCCATGGACTCTTCCTATGAGTCTGATCCCACAAACCTCTCTGTGGATGCTTCTTCACAAGACTAACCCCACGAACCTTCCTTACCATCGATCCCAAAAAATGGTCAGGAGAAAATCTCATTGTCCAACAAATGATCAAGATTGACTCTTGACACTTAGGTGAATTTTTCTCGATTTCGAATCAACTCCTCTAGATGGATTCATACTCAAATCCTCCTGCAGGTTGTAGCCCACAACAACAATCCATCCCAACAGATAGAACGATCTGGATCCAATATCAATGCCTGATGAACGGTCAGGGTTGGATATCACTCAACCTCTTTCCAAAGTAAACTGAGGGTCCCACCTGTACCTGATAGCCACATGTCAGTCTCCAAATCATCTACCCTTGTTGACGAGTCCCTAACACGACATGCCAACATGGGATGTTGACTAAACATGCTTACGTGGTATCCTCCTCTGCACCTAGCCCTCACGATGCAACGAGCTTGTTTAATAGATTAAATGGTAGACATATGTGTCGATTGATGGCTCAAATTATCATAGGTTTTTAAGCTACACATTCTTTAACCAACCAATGGGACTGAAAAATCTGACGGTCTAGATATACTCCCTGCCAATCCAATGGATCGTGTCCTTTTTTGAGCTCACACTCACAGGCTTTACCATTAGGTTTTCACGACACCACACTTCACGTTTTTTCCCTCACGTCATCGGGTTCAACCCTTTGCCACATTGGACAACCCATATCCAATCTCAATGCCTAATAAATGGTCAAGGTTCAATATCACTTGAACTCTTTCCAAACTCAACTAAGGGTCCCACCTATGCATGATGGCCATGTGTCAACCTCCAACTTGTTTACCCTTGTTGACGAGCCCCTAGAACGATATGTTGATTTCCTTAAGTATATTGTTGCGCTTTGATAGTTTTATACCTAATTCATCATAACCAACTAATTTATTGCTTATTTTTCTATTTTTCTTTTTCTTTTTATTTCCTTAGTTATTTTGACTTTCATATTTATTTTTTCAATATTTTTCTCTTCTTTTATTTCTTCTCTTATTATTTAAAAAAAAAAATGCATCCATTCTAAGGCTAGGCTGCCACAAAGTGGTTTTCGACCTAGCTAATTACTATTGTCACCTCCAAGGAGGTTTCCACCAATAGTCATCTTGATTGTTTTTATGGATGGTATTTCTTTAGTCTGGCGTCGTTGACAACTTTATCAAACAAGCACCCTTGAAAAGTTCTTAGTTTCACTGCACCAGTTGGTCGAATATCTTCGACTGCAAATGGTCCTAACCATGCAATTTCCAAATTCCTAGGTTTTCTTTTTATTCAAGTGTCATAGAGTGGCACCAAATCCCCTTATTGAATGTCCTTCTTTTAAGGCGTCTATCATGCTACACCTTTTGTTGTTGCTTCTGGACTTCTTGATGGTGGAGATCAATTGGTATTTCCTCTTATAACTTGCACAAATGGTGGAATTATTCTTGTATGTTCAAGGTAAAGTCATAACTAAGAACATAGGACACCCTTTCTGTATTTGTCCATAAGTGTAGAGGGACTACGACTTCTTGCCCATATACCAATTTAAAGGGTGTGTGACCAGTCAATCGCTTATATACAATCATGTATTCCCACAATACTACTGTTACCTTATCATCCCAATCATCATGGTCAATTCCACAAATTTTGGTTAATCTTTTGTAAATGGTTTTATTGAATGACTCGACCACCCCATTTTCTTGTGGATGATAGGTGGATGTTTTCTCATGATCAATCATGAATTTCTACAGTAGTACATGGATTGTTCCATTGATGAAAATGTGTTCCTTGGTCATTGATGATAGTCAAGGGACATCCAAACCTTGTAATGATATTTTCATAAATAAATTTGGTTGTGATCTCCTTAGTACATGACTCGACCGACTTTGTTTCTTCCCACTTTGTGAGGTATTTGACCATTGTGATTATGTATTTTTCTCTTGTCCATATTTCTCTTTTGGGAAACAGGTCGATGAAGTCGGACCAAATTTCAAACAGTTAACAAGGGTTTATTGAGTGTAGGGGCATCTCATCTCTTATTAGCGGTCAACCCATCCCCTAGAAAATGTTAAAAAAATTCACTTTCCACTAAGAATCCCTATGCAAATTTGGCCACCAAAGTCCTACCCGAAGGATCTTTCTTGCAGTTGTTTCTTCTTGGTAATGACCACCTGCAGTTCCCGCATGTGCTTCCTCCATTATTTCCTCACATTCATGTTTCAGAGAACATATTCTTAGTACATCATCGAGTCCTATCTTATATAAAAACCCATTCATCAATGTGAATGGGGTAGCCTTCATTTCCATCTTATTTTTATTTGGGAGGTCTTCGGGTGCCTTTCCTTCTTCTAAAAATTGAACTATTTCTCCAAATTCTATAGGGGAAGTTGTGTCTTAAAATAGATGAGCATCTGGTAGCTCATCATCAATCCTTATGGGGTCTTCACTTGTTTCAAGTTGAGACAGGTGGTTAGGTCCAACATTCTTTTTACCTAGTCAGACCATGGTGTCGAAGTTGAATTTTTGAAAAAGTAGTAGCCACCGACATATTCCTCATTGGTGCACTAGATTATTTATGAAGTATTTTAAATCCTGGTGGTCCATGAAAATGTGAATAGATTTTCCAATAAAGAATGATGGAATTTTTGAAGGAAAAATATCATCGCTGATCCTTCTCTTTCTGTGGTCAAATAGTTGTGTTCTATATTGTTGAGCTTATGACTGGCATATGTGTTGGGATCGTTGACTATGCCATCATTTGGTTGAGCCAATACTGTTCCAATTGCCACATTCAATGCATCCACATGAACATCAAATTGCATTGTCTAGTCAGGAAACCTCAAAATGGGGGCTTCCACCAATTTTCTCTTTAGTCTTTCAAAAGATTCATTATAGTCATGGCTCCATATGAACTTGACATATTTTTTGAGTAGTTTGTGAATGGGAAATGTGATGTTGAAATTGTGCATTATAAACTTTCTATAGTATCCAATATGTCTGAGGAAGATCTTGATCTGCATTTGATTTAGAAGTGGTTTTAGGTCGAGAATGACTTTAATATTTTCCATATCCACTTTTATTCCATCCGTGCATACCACATGGCCCATCATAATTCCAATGGGTGTGGCAAATATGCACTTATTTATATTTAGGGACAGATTAATCTGTCTACACTGTTCAATCATTATTCTAAGCTATTGGATATGGTCTTTGAAAAGGATGTAAATAGTGCAATCGTCAAAGTATACCACCATGGTCTTATAAATGTATTCCTGAAATTCCTTTACTACAATTCTTGAAAAAATTGTTGGAGCATTTTTTAATCCAAACAACATAACTCTATATGAAAATGACCCAAATTATTAAACAAAAGTTGTTTTTGCTTGATCTTCCATAGAAATTGGAACTTGGTTATACCTGGAGAAGTCATCAGTGAATGAATAACACTCGTTTCTTAC
The DNA here is from genome assembly GCA_010110895.2 of Picea sitchensis. Taxonomy (NCBI): domain Eukaryota; kingdom Viridiplantae; phylum Streptophyta; class Pinopsida; order Pinales; family Pinaceae; genus Picea; species Picea sitchensis. Next base: position 78,423 of record SNQJ01S0022416.1, on the reverse strand, counting down.
CACTTCATTAACTTTATCATCGATGAGTGGAGTCATAAATGGATTTGTGACAATCAACTTATTTAGTCCCCGGAAGTCGACACAGATTCTTAATTACTATGGGTTGTGCTTCTTGGTTGGTACAACCATCGGGCTGGCCCATTCAGATTTATCAATTGGGTATATGATGCCTACAACTAACGTCCATTCAATCTCTTTCCGAAGTATCGATTTATATTTACGTGTCAATTTGTAACAACGCTTTTTGATAGTCTTGGCCCCTTGTATGAGCTCGATTTTCATCTCCCCCATTTCCTTTATTAGTCCTTTTAAATCCTTGTAATCATGGTCAAATACATCTTGGTATTATTTTAATAGGTTAGCATTTTTTGCTTTTTGTTTTTCTATCTAGTATTTGCCTATTCAGGTCATTTTTGGTCGAATGTTGGTTAATATGTCGAATTCCTAAATTTTTAACTCCATGTCCATCCATTCAAAAGGTTTTGACTCATCAAGTTTTCACTCTCCGTCTTTGACCTCAGTGTAGGAAGGAGGAAAGTCTAGCTTCTCTGGTTTTTCTTCATTTTCATCCTTGGATACTTTTAGTACTAATTTCACATTCTACATTACTTGAGGGTGGCTCTTCTTCCATCAAAAGATTTGTCCTGGAAAGATTATATTTCCCATGTTGATTCGATGAGCTATTTGGTCAACTGGTTGATGGATCGACACTAGATTACAAGTCGAAGTCGACCCTATGTCGACATGTGTTTTTCCTCTTTTATTGACTTCTTCGGGGTTTGGTTTTTCAATAAAGTCTCTAATTCATTGGTCTGCTTGAGAAAATTGTACCTCTTCCAACCTGAACTCAAAATCTTTAATAAAATTTTCTTTATTGTCATCCACAAGAATGTGTCACCCCAAGCTTCCTCTATTTCATACCATTTATAAGGTATAACATCCAATGTGTTGGGAAACATATGGGGCCACACTCTTTTGTCTCTATATTCGATTCATTTCCATTTGTTTTCGCATTTATGAATATGCGCCATGGGATCAAAGACGGGCTTGAACTTAGGTATGTAAACTTATACTAATATTTTTTTACCTTCAAAACGTTTGATGAAATATGTCATCACAACAATACATGTCTGTAGCATGGGAAAGTGTGTTTCCCATTGAGCTACTTGGTTGGTGAAGGATTGCACAAGGATTTTCAGTCTCCTGCTCTCTCTAATTGTTTTTGAAACCTCATAGACATGGGTCGATGAGGAAATTATTTCTTTAAATCTTATAGGAGTCACCGACATGGATTTTAAATCAAGCAGGGACACATTATGCTTGATATTTTTCTCGTATATGATGGGTATTGATTTTATTGATAAACATGATCAGAATTTGTTGATTGGTATGGCCTTGATTGACCAACACTCCCTTTCTTTTGACTCATAATTTTCCATTTCCCAATCATGTAACTCAATGTATGAGTTATGCCTGATAAAAAATGGTGATCCTTGTAAGATTTCTCTTGCAACATTAGGCTCTACGTTATCTTTGTAATCTTGCATAATTTGGTATAGGCTTTTGGCCTCAGTATATTCATCCCATGCTTCTATCCATGGTTTGCATTTTTTTGGATATAGAGGGATTACAATTTTACAATTTTCCTTTAAGTTTGATTTTGTCTCATTCCGAGGAAATGGTGGCCTTCATTTTTCTACCCCAAGGGCTTCTGACTAGTGCAAATTAAGAAGGAATACCTTCGACTAGGTCTATTAATTCAAAGTTGAATCTAGTCAGGATACCCATTATGGAAATTTTCATGTTCTTCAAGGTACCAACAAGTTCAACAAACCGTTGATCTGCCAACTTTAGGAATTGTATTGTTCTTGCAATTTTTGGCTTCCCCAATTTGATCCAAGTTTCTCGTGGAAGGATATTAACTTGTGATCCAAAGTCGACTACAACTTGGTGTATTTTGCAATCGTCGATTTCAAGATCAACTTGGGGATCATAATAATCATGGATATTTTCTTGTGATAACAGTCTCAAATCCTTATATGTTCATTGATCATCTTTGTATTCCTTTAATATGTTCAAAAGTTCAAGCAATCGACCAACCAACTATTTTTCTTTCAAGAATTGAAGAATTCCTCTAAGATGACATCCTTGATTACTATTGTATTTTGTTTTCCATTCCCATAACTGATGRGTTTGTCGAACTCGTGATTCTTGAAGAAGTTGTGTGCTTCGTGCATCAATCTTTCTTCCTTGTCAAGATTAGGATAGATGTTTTTGTTTTTCTCAGGTCGAATTGGTGACTCTTGGCACATGACTTTTTCTTGGCCCACTCTAGATCTCGTAATCACATGTAAATTTTTTGAGTTCAAGACTTCATGTTTTGGTACCATGTATAGTAGATTTACATTCTTTTTATTCATGAATTTTTCAAACATAATCGAATAGTCTTCAAGGGAGTGATCACCCACTCCACAAATGTTACAAAAGTTAAGGTCGATTCTTCTTTGAGTGGATAGTCGGGGTTGATGTGGTCATATTTCCAACATGTAAAGAAATAGATCCTTCTGACTGCGATCTCATATCCCTCTTCCATATCGCCCATTGTATCCTCCTCTATATCCTCCATGACCTCGGTAGCCACCTCTACCTTGGTAGTGATTTCCATTTTGATAATTGTTTCCATTTTGATAGCCATTTTCATGACCTTGATTTCCTTGATCGACATTTTGGACAAATGCTTGTGTGTAATAGACTAAGTGGATGTTATGTTTATTCCGGCTATTAAGTTGGAACTCATGAGTCAAATGGGTGGCCTCCTCATAGATAGCACACCATTTGGGCTTGGCATTTATAAGATTGTTAGGATAGTATTGAGTACTATGGTTTGTCAGAGATTGACGAATCTCACAGTAAATTTCATCTTGGATCCTTTGGAAATTAGGTTCCCTTTCAGGAGCATCACTATATTTGTAGTAATCTTGTGTGTGACCTTCATTTAAACAATTGACGCACTAGAGGTCAATTAATCTAGGAGTCATATTTTTTAAGGATTGTTGTAGCATTTGGATTTTTTCCTCTAATATTTTCTTCATTGGTGTTGAAGTCGATGACATGTCATCGTCGGTTTAAATATGTTAGGATTTTATAAGTGCTTCTTCGCAAGAATGGATTTCATGCATGCACAATGGTCCTCTAATATTTTGCAATAGTTTGGACACGTACCACTGCACTAGTAGTTGTTCTTCGATCACATACTAGATTTGATTGAGCAGGTCCTTGAATATTTTGTCATATTCTCTTACAGTTTCTCGTCAATTTTTTTTATTTCTTTGAGTTTTTGGGAAGCAACATGTTTGACATTGTGTTCTTTGAAGAAAGAGAGGAAATTTGTTTTTATTTCTTGCTTGGTTCTTTGTTGATTTTCAATGTAATTCATGAACCAAGTCAATGATCAATCCCTTAGGGTAGGTCCAAATTGTTCCATTTGCTTGTCTTCGTCTGTTATATATGCTTCATTCCAAAAAAATTTGCATATAAATCAATGCCTTTTGGGGTCCTCCTGACCCTTGTAGATAGGGATGTAATTCAAACCCATTTTATCTTTAGGAGGGGATGTGTTTTGATTTGTTTGATTTTGATGCCTACTTTTCAGAATCGAAATAGTGGTCGACTTTGATTCGACTGGAATAGTCAGTTGTATCAACACTTGCATTTCGACTGGGACAGTCAGTTTTTGTCGATGACTGTGTCTTGACCAATTTAGTTGAAGAATCGACTAGTGTCTGGGGATCCTTTCTTTCTTTAATTACTTCAAATTCCATGTTTGGGTGCGAAATATCATATGTATGGCACCCTCGCTCTATATATTCGATGAATCACCTCTCTTGAGGTTACGTCAGTTTGTCACAATTGTTTACTGAATTAGTATCTTATTCTATAGTTAACAAATTCAATAAAGGGGGAGAGTCTATGAGATCCTTGATATGCGGGAGAACTCTTTTGTCTCCCTGATTTCCTACCTAACTTTGTTCTAGTGGGGGAATCTCACTCATATGTCAATCTATCAAATTTCCTTGACCATCCATTTGATACCATATCGAGGAAGGTTATGGATCAATATGTAATCTTTGATGAAGGAATTTGTGGATTTGAGGACTTGCTTCTTCGGTAATCAAAAATTATTGTAATGTGGGTCTCGAATCATCTACAACCATGCTTTCACTCTCATCTTCCATTTGAATGGAACCCACTGTTGCCTCAACCAACTGCAAGTTCTCATTCCTTTCAGGAGCCATCGGGATTGCTTCTATTTCCAAAACTAGTTGGTTGCTGCCAAAATCTGATTTCTCATGCACTCTAGTGATCTATCGCTCCTGGGGATGATCTCAACTCGACTTCCTTGGATCCCACAAATTACACATCTCTTCCCTTGATTTCTATCATTTTTGCCATTCTATTTTTTGAAGGTCGATAGAAGGATTGTAATATTGCATTCTTCTTGTAGTTCTTCTCTTTATCTCTTTGTCTATTGTATACTCTCATTTCATTTCGGTCAACCTCCTTCTGGTTACTTCCATAATTACTTCCTCATAATGGTCGACTATCTTTATTTAGGCATCACACAGACAACACCGCCCAGAGTCGAGCCTAACTACTCTTGGTTGACGCAGATGAAAGTAATTGTGATATTCATTTGTTTAAGAAGTACTCCCAAGCTTCTCATATGTTCTTGCAGTTAGCTTGTAAAAATTTATCCTAATATTTTTGCTTTCCTTCCCAGTTTGTGTTTGGTGGTGGTGGTCTAAGGAGTGGTCAGTATTCCACGATATGGCTGACACATCTGTCTAACAAGAATTTGTGTAGCAAGGTTGGTATGGTGCAAAAGAACCCATCATGAAAATCATCGTAGAATCTATCCTTTATTTTAGTGATTAGCGTTCGCTACTTAAGTGCTTGTTCCTCATAGTGGTCATCAGTGATTTTTTCAACCTACTCGTGCAAGTTCATTCGATCCTCATTGATCAACTTGGACATCAATCGTTCATCATCTCTTAGTATATTCATTAATAGGTTGGTCGATGTATTTTTTTATTTCATCTGGAATCGCCTCAATGAATCTTTTGTGGGTTTCTGTGAAGAAATGTTCTCTTGCTTCTGCTAGTGTTCGTATGTTTCTTCTTGCGTAATTCTTCAAATAATTATTGATCTTTCTCTCCCACCACTTGTGTATTTATTCAAAACTCAACATCTATGCGTGCATTATTTTACAAGCTCGGGTTCACGAACTACCAACAATAGAATCAATGTTGTGATCTAGGGAAGTGTATGTAGAAGTTACCAGTAGTCCTTCACACAAAGTAATATGGCACAATGAACTAATATACAATCACACATATATAAGAGTATAAGAGTACACAAAGTAATGGAGAGACTAGCAATATGCACTTTATTATGTATCACAACATATTTATTTCTTTGTTACATGAGCACATCTTTATACTTGCACAGTTAGTTACTAGGGAATCGCAACTTCCTAAGTGCCTTGGTTAGATAGCCCGACTTTGTAATCAATTGACTTACATATTTGACTTGGTCAGTTGTCGGGTCTAGTTGATAGAGTCGACTATCCCCTATAAAAATCTTTGAATTCTCTCATATCAGTGCCGACTCTTGTGAATATTATGGTTTGTTAGATGCATAATTATTGGGTAGTTATTGATTTAGTGTTGGTTTTCAGTAGAATATCATCTCAAGCTAGTGAGCAGTGAGCCTTTGAGCCAATGAACCTTAAGAAACATATAAACTTTCCATAAATGTAGGTGGAACCTTGTTAAGAAATAGAACACATTAACATATGCAATAAGACATGACAAAAGAATTAGCAGAAAAGGATTTATCCATCTCTACCATATATTCATCCCATGATATCAAGCACCTCATAAACTGAAGAGTACCAACACACTAGCAAATCATCAATAGATAAAAATGACAACTCATAAAGAGATAACCTCAGACTTGGTGATTGTCTAGGGACTCACAATCTAAAAGTCCTCCCCTTAATCACAAGTTTGAATAATTATACTAGTAAGGCAACATGACCTAATGCATAAACTAGTGTCATTTCAATCTTCAATCTGAAATTTCTGAATTGATATTCGATGAAGATATGCATGAAAACTTCCCAATATGGATGTTGAATGGTTCATCTGAAATGAACTTTGAAAGGGAGTAGAAATTATGGAAGTGAATAGCTTCCATGTCTAAACATTCCCCCTACTGATTCGTGAAAAATAACATCACCATTCTTCTGTGAGTGAACAAATAGGCTCCCCAAAATTCCCTATGAATTTAGACACAATTAGGTGTCGAACAACATCCCAATGAAGACTCTAGATACCATGCTAAGATATATTTCCAAATATGTTGATTTGATGAGATTGATTGAAGTTGAATGGATTGTAGATAGTATGTTGAGGAGACCAATTTCCATGTTAGAATTCCCAAATTCTCATTGATAGGACTTTAAAACTTGAAGTATAACTATCATAATTGGAATTTCACCTATGTCA
>SNQJ01S0022416.1:14733-36970 GCA_010110895.2 Picea sitchensis | reverse complement strand
AGTTTATCTTCATCTAGCAAGGAAGAACCTTAATGACCACTTATGATGGATTGAGTAGAGGCTTGATGAAGCCCCCTGCTATAATTTCTAGCACAATGTCTCTTGGAATCATTGCAAGCACAAACACTATGGTTGTACAATACCATGGGGACATATTCATGAAAGGCCATATAATGTGCCTCACCTAGGGGGGTTTGAACCATACCAACTGTGTGTGTATATATAATCCTATTATTTTGCATATAATATCCTTTATATATATATATATATAATCATTCCAAGAAAACCTAGCAAAGAACCCCAAAGGATGTTTCCCCACATTCGTTGATGGCATCCTAGTAAACTCATTAGCGTATACTAGTGCGCCTCACCTTGGGGGGTTTGAATCAAACCAACTATGTGTGTATATATAATCCTATTATTTTGTATATAATATCCTCTTTATACATACATATAACATATATATATATATATATATACATCCTTTGATGTTCTCTACTAGGTTTTCTTCATATGAATATATATGTGTGTGTGTGCGCGTGCACTCGAAACTACCATTCCTGCTATAGCACCAGGGACAACCTTTTCATTGGTAATGAATAAGAAACAACTTAGAATTTCACAAAGGAATTCTCTAGATTACTTTTTTGTGAACTTGATAAGTAAGGGGCACTACTCTTTGTGCAAGAAAAAAGAAAGGTCCCTTTTCAAAGTAAAAAAGAGCATCGACCAGAGTCTCGTATCTTCCCTTCATCCATTTAACTAATTCATTATGTATATATTTTCCATGAAATCCTCATAGTAAACCACAAGAGATGTTTTCCCACATTCGTAGATGGCACCCCTATGAAGCCCATTGAAGTAGACTAGTGCACTTCACCAAAGGGGATTTGAATCAAACACTTGTCAGCATGGAAGTAGTAGGATGCAACATTGACGACAATCTATGATTTATCATACAAACATATCAACATTGATTATGGTGCCTAACCCAGTAAGGACATCAAGTGAGGCATGCAACATAGGTAGCCAGTTCTGAGAATCAAACCCTAAGACCTCCCACATGAGGTCCAAAGTGCTAAACCTCTTAAGCTACTCCACCAAGCTATATATATATATATGAAAATTTCATGGAGAAACTCTTGAGCACTTTACGGATGGTACCCAGTGCAAACCCATCAATGTTGATTACGAAGCTTGACCTTGTAGGGACATTGAGTGAGGCATGCAACAAAGAGAGTTGGCTTGGAGAAATAACCTCGACACCCCTTGCTTGAAGCTCAAAGCACTCAACTACTCGAGCTAGCCTACAAGGCTAACTATATATATTATTTTGTTTTTATTTTTATTTTTTCAAAGAAAATTTTGTGGGATCCTCCCCTCTTTTCTGAAATTCCTGGATTAAGAGAAGTTCAACTGCCATTATTTCTACCATGATAATTAATTTTACCCCTGTTGATATTCATACTCACCTTGAGCTTCTCCATATTAAAGGCAGGCGCAACGATTCGGCGCTGGTGAGACCATTGTTCACCATTAACAATGAACACACCTTTCCCCAACATAACTGAAGCCATTTTCTGGACCAGAGGAGACCTTCCACAGTCATTCAAGTGCTGGGAAGATAGAAGCTGCCGGATCAATTCTGCATCGGTAAGAACAATTCTTGGTTCGTGACCAAATCAGATCACAAACTTCTCTCCTGCACAAAGTTATTGAATTTCAAATCCTATAATTAGAACAAACAAATAATCCATGACCAGCATAGAAATTAGTTGTGAAGTACAGTACCATATCTTCTAGACCACTCAACCAAATATGGGAAAGCTCTCTTTCTGAATTGTGATCTACAGAGGCCATGTCTGTGCGCAGCTCCTGCTGCATCATGTTCGCAATATCCAATAGATTGCCGAGCATAAATCGTGGGGCAGGACCTTTGAAACCCTCCTTTATAAGCGCTCCATGGCGTTCATGAGTATTTGAAGAAGAAACGTAGCAAAAATGGGGATATTATAGCGAAAAATAGTGTGAATAGCAGACCATTGACACCAGCTCCCGACACATCCACGAGGAAATGGAAATAGGGAAAAATAAGCCCTCGCCTATGAACACAAAATAATGATGAGTAGGGGAACGTTTGTACCAGGAGTTCAGTTAATTTTCTTCCGAATAATGGGCGTCCTTGCCTAATTGGAACATGTCATGTCTTGTTTTATGACTTGTAGTTTGGTGTCATTGTGGAGGCAACCTCGTGGATATGATTTTTTGGACGCTTATGGTTATTCCATCCCAATTTTTGTACAAATGCATTTTAAATTTAGTTGTTATAAATTCCTTGTTTAAACAATGTAGTTATCTTTGTCATCTTCATCTAAACATTAATGCAAAAGAACTATTATCTCTTACAATTCATTTTATTCAATTGGTCCTCATTAACTAGTGGTTTTTGCATGCTCATACAAGTGTCCTTCTCATTTAGATGACTATCCCATTTCAATTCTTATCCCTCAATATTGGGGAGAGTTGATTGAAAACTTTGTTTCAATTTATGTATATGCATTTTGGGTGCAATTTACAACATTTTGCCTTTGTATATCCATCTACCTTGCAATGATTTTTACTACTATCCTTGTGTTGAATAACACTGAAACTCTTATACCTGATATTCTTATACCTTTTATCAGGGTACCTACTTTTTGGTTTCATGTTCCTTCATTCTAGGGTGGTTTCATGCTCTAGCCTCGATAAATATGTTAAACAACATTGAAATTATTATACCTTTTATTAGGGTATCTACTTTTTGTTTTCATGTTCCTTCATTCTAGGGTGGTTTCCTACTCTAACCTCAATAAATAAGACCTCATAATATGTATCATCAAGGTTATTTACATTAAAGAGGATTAATTCTCTTGTGATGTAAACTAGCAATTCTCTTTAGTATTTTATTAATACATGTTAATATTCCATATTGGGTTTAACAAAATTTATTTCTTCTTAAATTTGAGGTATGATTTTGAACATTTGTCATTTGTTTTAGTGGAAGTATTATCACTTAATTAATTGATAAAATAATTGTCTTTTCACCAATGTTTTGAACTCCTACCAAGAAGCATTAGGGAGTTTCTTTTTTGAACTCCTACCAAGAAGCATATGGGAGTTTCTTTTTCTAGACTACATGTAGCTCTCCCACCGTACTAATGCACGACTAGTCATTTTCATCACAGTAAAGTGTATTTTTTTCTTGTCTTTGTATTGTTAGATACTAAAGCATAACTCTATTTACTTAAACCACTTGTGGACCTCTCTATGATTAGCATGTCCATCATTTGATGGTATATCAAGCTTATTATATACTTTAAATGGTGCAACGTGAGGTAAAGAAAAATCACACCATTGGAAAAGCTTTTAGGCCTCTTATCTTCATGAATAGACATCATTAGATTTCGTGATAGTTTTAGCATCCTTTTTAAGAATTGGATTACATTGTCTCTTGTGCGATTTGAGCACCTTTTTTTCCAGAACAGAAAATTTCACTTATATTTTTAAAATATGAAAGTTACAAAGCTATCCTTTCACAAAACTATTTGAGTCCCTGAAAGCAGAATAGACCAGTCGTAACCAGACCCTACATTCCGAAGACATCGAAATGACAGTCGAATAAAAAACAAACAAAAAACAGTCACGAAAATGCCCTTGATTACAAGGACCCTTTTCGCAGTCAAAACTAAGCTCCTAAATCTTACGGTGACAGTGCCTTCAACCCATGGAAGGAACCTGCCTAGATCATGGATTAATGGCCAAAAACATTAATGAAGAGTTTGATGCTAGGTGTATTATCTATCCACCTATTATAGACAATCTGACCAATGTGTGAATTGAGCACCTAATGCTTTATACTATGATGAAAATAATTAATTCACCTAATGCTTTACTATTTTCTTAGCTATTAATGGTTTAAAAATGAATATTTGATCAATATTTATTGATGTTTTATTCAACTAATTTTCAGTTATTGGATTATTTAGTGTTACATTAAGCACTCTTCCATGATACGTTACGTTGCAACAATCTATTTTCACTAGTTTGATTGACCATTCTTAGTCATTTGTGGGTAGTAACAATAATTCTATTATATTATATTATATTATATCTCCAACTTACTCTCTTTTTTCTCTTCTTAAACGGGGTTTTGAGTTCCTTTGTCTTCTACGGAATATGTAGTTGTAGTTTTATGGAGGGGGAAGAACTTGGCAAGATGTCCATGTGTGATGTAATTTATACATATCAAATCCATATTCTCATGGTATAATTACTAATCCCATGTTATTGCATCTATTTTAAGGTTTACATATTATGGGGGGCTTTTTTTATATTCATTTTCACATATATTTATGTAGGGAATCGCTCCATTTGGGGTATTTTCTCGGAATTTTTTTGAAGAGTTGGTTTTTAATGTTTTTGAAGATGTCATTATTCGATAAATAGATTGGAAGATTGGGAAGCCTTACCTATGTTGGAATTATTTTGAACGATTTTACAAAAGGTTGTAATTTGAATTCCATGGATTAAGGCAAATAATTAATTTTGTCAGAACTAAGGTCTTGCCTATAGGATTTGTAATACCTCGGTTTTAACCTTTGGATTATATAATATTATATCATGAGCATATTGTAAGGATATGGTCTATTATTTGGTGTCAAACCAGGTGGTTGAGTTATAGTGACCCCTTGTTGTGATGATGTAAAATGCATTCATAAATATTCCTAGTGTGGAGCCCAAGGAAAAGGCCCAAATAGTGAATACTTATGACTTTAATTTATAGAGCTTGGGTTAAGGTGTGTATGTTATGTTTCTAGGTATCATCATGTGTATATTACCATGGTGTGATTAAGTTATGTAAAAGAATGTATCAAAATGAAATATAATAATATAAATTCTGCCAAAAGGTTGCTAAGGAGCAACAAGGGGCTTTAATACCAAAAGAGGGGAAGGGAAATAATATTATAATGATTGCTACCGTGTGTCTCTTCCCAAGTTTTCCAATCTTTGATTTATTGGTCTAAGCCAAATCCATGATGCTCTGATAGGAAGGAATGTCTCAAGCATAAGAAGATATATAATTTATGCATGTCTCATGAAGAAGAAGATATATAATGTGTAGTTTCTTTGGGAAGCTTCTTCCTTCCATTCATTATTCCACAAGACTCTTTCTCTCCCTAGTTATGGTGTAACCAATATGGTTCCATGGATGTCCTACAATTTGTATAATAATCCCATGAGTATGAGACTAATTTGAACTTGTGATAAGATAAACAATTTTTTTGTGGTTAAGTGAGTAAATAGTTTGGTTTTGAAGGGATGAACTATTGTTGCAATGTCCACAATGATCGAAGAAACTATTAGAATGCAACCTTATACATGTTCCAATATTATCTCGTAATTTAGCTATATGGGCTACTACTCTAAGATTCCCAAAGGACATTCGGTGAATCAAATTCTAATTCCTTTGAATGCACTATACTACTAAAGGGGAAGGGTTTTTGTGAGGTACTATTTAGTAAAGAAGTGATCATTTTTTTCATTGGAGATCACCAATTGGGTTGATGGTTATGCCTGGAAATATATGAGCTCTTCTATGATGACCTTTGTCCATGTAATTCTCATGATTGAGCCCTTTCATTGGATCACCTTCCATGTAGAGTCAATTAGAGTTTTGTCATGCTTCAGATAGTTTGTTCCAAGCTTGTCTTTGATGGTGTTCGTTTGAACTCTCGACACTTGTGATTACTTTGGTTCAAGGTGATGTTGATTGATATTTCACTATTCATGGAGAGTCTATGTCTCAACATTTTGGTGAATAGTCCTATTTATAAAACAATGGATAAAATACATTGATCCCTAACCCTTTTTAACTATTAAATGGGTATTTTCCCATCCAACCCTTATGGGCTTGTTATAACCACCAAGACAAGAATCACATTAAAAAAAACCTCCAAGAATTTGTGTGCTTACTTTGTTTGTGTTGATTTGACCCCTATCTGTAGATTTTCTGAGGTCCTATGAGGCTACCAAAACAGGTTTGTCTTTGACCTATGTTTGGCTCTAAGTTTCAATCTCTGTGACTGCCCTTTGCTTTTGTTTTAGAAAAACAAACAATCAAGTACTTTATGTTCATAGTTTTGATGGTTAAGTGTCCTTTTGAGGTGCTCTTGCAGGTGTTTTATTATCCCAATGTTAGCACATGCAATATACTCAAAACAAATAACACTACCTCTAGATATTTACAACTCTAAATGTTGATTTACATTTCTAAGCATGCATGAAATGAACACAAGTATTTTTGGTCAACATGACCCTTGATAAGACCCCCATGGGGAAAACCAGTTTGGAATGAAAGTATATATAAGCGTGGAATAGAAGGTGGAATACAACAAGTACATGAAACAAATGAACCTGATACAATAGCAACTTGTCTCAAGATGCAACACAAGTCCAAGAGTGAAAGATGCACCCAAGCATGGTGTGCCCTCCTCACAAGTTGTCCAATCCACTGAAATGAAGCGCCCTTGCTCCCTGAAGCTCTGATGGAGAAACCATTGCACCACAATGTGCTCTTGTTTGTTGCCTATCCACTAAAACAATCCTCAAAGCAATCTGACCACTGCAAGACCTCCCTTCTATAAGTTTCCTTGCTATAAGTGCACCCTCCTCCTCAAGTGCGGCCTCCTCCAAGAAAGAGCAACAACCACAAATAAGCTAGGCCCTAAGCCTTCATGAGCCCTCCATGGAAGGAGGTGCCCAATCTCTCCTCTCCCAATGCTTTCGTTCCCATCCTCTTGCCCTTCTCCAAACTCTTTTGGTGAACATACAAGTGAATGAACCTCTCCTTTCCCTATGCGCCCCTCTTAAGGAAACATAAGGAAACCTAAAATATGGGTGGATGAGATCATCTCATCCCATCTCTAATCAAGGGTTGATATCTCTCCAAAATAATCTCAACTTAAAACCCACTTTACTTAAGTTTCCATAGTTTCTCTTTATGTCCCTCAATTCACCCACAAAGTGAATTAATAGTCATTTTATGCTAAAATGACCAAATTTCACTTTTGACTTAAATCTCCTAAGTCAAAGTGAAATTGGACATAACGTACATGGTACATGGTACAAAGTGTTTCCCACTTGTGTTTAGAGGCTCACAAACACAAGGGGACCACTTTCCAAGGTACCCAAATCTCAATACTCTCTCTTACCGAGGAAAGTGCCCTTCATCACCAATCTCATCCCTGCAGTGGACATGGTTGCCTACTGGAAAATAATCGGTGAGTATGGTTGTACCCTGATCAATGAAAGTAATCTCTGACACAAATCTGCTCAATCTGTGTGATCTATAGATGGAAGTGCATCTCCACCTATCCGAGATCACCTAGATTTTGGTATCAAACCAAAGAAATCAACCTTAGTCTCCCACCAAGGATTTCTACCTCCTGGCATCTCGCCAACGGTCACTACTCTTGGCATATCACCAAGAGTCACTCTCTTGGAATCTCAACAAGAGTCTCCCCCTCTTGGTATCTCACCAAGAGTATATGGATCTCAACATCTCACCAAGATCCTCAACTTAGCATCTCACCAAGTGACTTCCACCTGAAGTGGATCCAAAACATGATTTGCTCGTCTCCATAGCCAAGTGAGGCTCAAGCCTTTGTGGTGCCCTACTACTCCTCCTCATCAATCTCTGATGCTCTGAAGCCCCTGCACCAACCCTCTGTCTTGGCAACTCTGAAACCGAAGTTGTCTCGAGTGGAGTAGTCACCCCTGATGATGGTGTCCATGAAAACTGAGTCTGAGCTCCCTATGAATCACTACTATGAGTCAATAGGTACTCCTCAACTTTGTCTCCCCACCTGACGTTGGATGGTGTAACAAATGACAAAGAAGTAGTGAATGCACACTCTCTCGCAAACTGTGTATCGAACTCAATCTCCTCTGTTGTCACTGTTGAATCATCCTGCTGCTTCTTCATCTTCTTCTTGGGACATTGTCCTTCATAGTGACCCATCTCTCCACAAGCAAAGCATCTCACTGTGCTCATGTCTCTCTCCTGCCCACCGCCACTCTTTTGTGGTTTGGCCCCTCCTTTGGGACCCTGTCTAACACCTTTGTCGGTCTTCTTCTTGCCCTTAGTCCACAGAGCAAGGTCCTCATCACCCTGGGTAATTCGTTGTTGTCCTGAGGACTATGAGGTGAGTCTCGTCTCCTCCTGAAAAAAATCATCCTAAAGTCTCTCCCAAGTAGGCATAACCTCTCGTGCAACAATGCCTCGAACAAATGGGCCCCGTGGTTTGGTAAAGATGTTTAAGGTTGTCCTCACCATAAAGCCCGGGTCCACTATCTCTTCAATGGCTGCAAGCTCATCTCCGATCTTAGTGAATCTACCAAGGAATGATGTAACCGACTCATAATCGAGCATCTTAATGCTCCTAAGCGTGTCCTGCAGAACCATCTTCCCATTCTGGTTAGAACTATGGTAAAGCTTGCATAAATAATCCCATATCTCAAATGCATAATTTTTACCAGTCAAATGTGGAATGACATGGTCTCTCACCCCATCACAAATAGTCATTTTCACATTGTTCTTCTTCTTCCTAAAATCTGCCACCAACGCGAGAGTAGTGACAGGAGGAACAACAACGGGAGCCTAAACTATATCCCATAGTTCAAGATCCTCTAGGGTTAAAATGATCCTGGTCTTCCAAAGGGACCAATTGCTAGCTCCATCTAGCCTATCCTTTGCCTGCATCTGGGACACTGACATGGTTGTCCAATAAAGCTCACATTGATGCTAAAACAACACAAGAGTACTGCCTCACTCATGTCAACACTGGTTTGAAAAGAGGCAGTAACACCACAACCTCACTCCTAGCAAATAGGTTTGAAAAGAGGTTGTAAATGTTAGAATTAGGGAAAATTGAAAAACAAAAGACTTTTTAAAATTTTTTGTTCACTAGATCATCATAAAGAAGAAGATATATAAATAGATCTGGAAACGAACAAAATTTCTGAATATAAAAATAAACTTTTAGCTTACCTCTTGATTCAATGATAGATGTACCTATCACATGTGTGGATGTATGCCTCTGTAATATGCTCATAATTTAGTTTAGGTTCTTGGATCAAACCTCTAGGGTTTGATCTCTGTCAATGTGGACTGTGGGACAGTTTTGTCAAAGAAAGAGACCCCAAAAGAAACAACAAAATAAATATCACAGACTTCTAAGTAGCAGTAATACCCCCATAGGAAAGAACCCTCCACAAAACAGTGAGATAGCACAGGATTGAAAACTGGACAACAAGTTATCAGATCCTCCACAAACAACAAACCCCCTCACATAGGAAATTTGGACAACAAGACTGTAACAGGGGATTTTCCACAAGAAAACCTCCACACAGAAAATCAGACAGTAAGGAAAACCCCACAGGGAGTTGAGCTCAACCCGCAACAATAAGAAGGGGAGACCACACTGCTCAACTAAGGAAGCTGACTTAGTTCTTGCAGTCACAGGAGGGGTGTCGCAACTATTGTAGCTCTTAAGGATAGGTTCGACAACTGAAGAAGGAGAGTCCACATGAACCCTAAACACTAGCAGACTCCAAGAGGTAGGACCCAACCAATACCAAGGCCAAACGAGAACTTAGATATGAAAACAAACTCATATCTGAACTGATAAAGAGAGGTCGCACTAACTTCACATATGAACTAATAATAAAAGAGAGGTTGCACCAAAACTCAAATCTGAACTGATAAAGAGAGGTTGCACTAACTTCAGATCTGAACTGATAATAACAAAGAGGTTGCACCAAAACTCAGATATGAACTGGTAAAGAGAGGTTGCACTAACTTCAGATCTAAAATGATAATAACAGAGAGGTTGCACCAAAACTCAAATCTGAACTGATAAGTGAGGTCGCACTAAATTCAGATTTGAAATGATAACAAAAGAGAGGCCAAACAAAACTTAGATATGAACTGAACACCACAAGAGAGGTCGCACCAACAAGGGAGAATAGTCACTGAGTTAGCTGCAACAAGGAGAGAGAGGAGAGAGAGTGTGTGTGTGAGTGTATTTACAAATGTTAGAGGGTAGGGTCTTATTTATAGTTAGGGAGAGGGGTTAGGGTAATTAGGTTTATAATTAAATATTGACATTTAATTAATATAAATATTAATTAATATTAATATAAATTATAAAAACCCTAATTAAATATAAAACCCCAATCACATAAAATAAAACCCTAAACACATAAAGTAAAACCCCAATCACATAAAACAAGAGGGAAAAAACAACAACAAGGGGGTACCTTTTAAGACAAAGTCAAGGGGGGTCCACAATGGCAAAACATGTCCACATGAGTCTCATAATGACTTGCAAACTTTATCATCACTGCATAAGAGGGTACATCAACAATGTGGTCATGTCCATCTTCATAGGCACTCCTAGGTCTCATGGACCATCCCAGGAGAGAGGAAGAGGATCACACATCAATACATCTTGGTATTAAACAAACATCTACCTGGTCAAAGAAAATGTTGCCCTAGAACACATCTGGAGGCCCTAGAACACATCTAGGGTCTTATCCACCAAGGTACAAGACCAAGGATCAACCCATTTATTAAGAAAGGGTTCCCTGGAACACATCCAGGGGCCCTATACACATCTAGGGACTTACTGCTTGGTCCAAGACCAAGAACCCCAGTCATATACTAGGGGCCCTCACTAGGGATTTTTTCCATGGCTCTCACTGTTGTCCCATACCAAGAAACCCCAGGAGTGTGTTGGGGGCCCTAGTCCATAGCTAAGGTGTTTTCCATCCTCCGGAGAATGGCTCTTACAGCTGCATTAATTTCAACACTCCCTCTCAGCAAGAGAGGCATTCTCAGCAACACCAAGCTTGTCTCAAAAGTACACATACTTTGTCAATGCCATAGGCTTGGTCAAAATATCTGTGGTGTGTTCTGCCATCAGAACATACTGAATACTGAGAATGTTCTTCAGCATTATGTCCCGAACATAGTGATATCTCATCTCAATGTGTTTTTGTTTTGTCATGAAAACACAGGAATTACATAGAGCTTTACACAACTCTGGTTATCACAGTGGATTACTGTGGGTTCCAACTCAACACTGAACAAATCTGAGAGTAGTTTTCTAAGCCACACTGCTTCTTTACTAACAACACTTGCAACAATGTATTCTGCCTCTGCAGTGCTCTGGGCTATGGAGCCTTATATCCTGCTGGACCAGGGGATCATAGTTGAACCCAAACTGAAACAATATCCATAAGTACTCTTCCGGTCCACTGTACTGCCCATCCAATCTGAATTTGAATCTGTATAACCATGAAGCATTACACCTCCATTGAAGTGTATCTAATCCCATAGGCTATAGTCCCCCGAACATATCTCAGAATATGTTTAACAACAACCATATGAATATGCTTCGGTTCATACATGAACTGGTAGAGGGCATTCACTGCATGATAAATATCCGGTCTAGTATGTATAAGATATATCAAGGACCCAATGATAGTGAGGTCTTCCAGATCTGAACTTGTACCTTGGTCTTGTAACTTCTTTAAGTTAGAAATCATCGGTGTGGATATGGACTTACTGTCCAACATGCCAAGTCTGCGGAGCATATCAACTGCATACTTTCTCTTGTGAGAGAAGGATCTCACCTAGTTTTTGCCGCACTTCTAAGCTTATGAAATAATGCAAAAAGACCCAAGTCTTTTATTTTAAATTCTGCTGAAAATCTCCCTCTTAGTCTGAGCTATCAAATTTTCTTTTCCTGTAAGGAACATATCATCCTAAGATAACAGGATGATTCTGTACAGTCTTTATATAAATATTGGAATTTGCAATACTCTTGGTGAACCCAAGACTCTGTAGAGAAATTGTCAATTATTCCATACCAAGCTCTTAGAGCTTGCTTCAATACACAAGATCATTTCCCATGGATTACGAACCCCTTAGGCCATTCAATATAACCTCTTTCTCAACTTCATTGTTAAGAAATTCAGACTTAACATTTATCTGGTGAAGTTTCCAACCAAAAACTGCAGCGAGGGATATAATGAATTTGATGGAAGTATGCCTGGTAGAGATCTCATCATAGTCAATTTCTTTGAATTTTTCAACACTGCAATCTGATGCATGTCATGGCCTAACTCGCATATAGGGACTTCTCCCTCTGAGTCTCATAATATGTCTGCATCTCTGCATGTGCAAACTAGCTCCCTCTGAACCTACAAGATCCTTTTACTGGTGTCATATCTCTTCAATAAGTACTTGGTGTCGGTACCAAGTTTAATATGAAAAGCTTGAACTAGTTTGGGCTGAAGACACACTTGTACTTTGCAACCTGCTACCAATTGTAGCTATCTGGGGCATCTTTTGTATATGCAGTATCGGTTAGATCAAGTAACTATCCTACTATGCAAGACCCCTTTTTATAGGGGTTTGGTTCCTAATCAGAGTTACTTACTAATTCTCAAACAGATCAAATTGGATCTTTTGAAGGCAACATATATCTGTAATGTAACCAATAAATTCTTGCAGCAAGTTCTGTCAAAGTTGACATGGGAGAGCCCAAGTAGGATAAAATGCATATGGGTAATTATGGCTACGCAATGTAATGTAAGTGTGCCCATGTATGTTTAGTTTGAAAAAATATTGAGAATCCCTCTTTGAGTGCCAATGGATTTGAAAAAAAGGAAACATGAACACGATCTCATGAAATCTGCAATAGAAAACCAAGGATCCACCAAAAATAAAGAACACTAGCCTCCAGATTCTCCTAACAAGAAATCTCTCTCAACTAGCATTGGTCATTCCACCAAAAATCCAAACAAGTTTACTTTGACACTCTACTTCCCACAAGTGTGCAAGAGAATAAATAAGTGTTTCATTACCCCCTCTACTTCAAACAATCCAAATGGTACTGGGGTAACCATATGCCACAAAGCCCATCCCTTCTTCTTGAATCTTCTCATGAACCTTATTGCTCAAGATAAAGAAGATAACGTATAATGAAAGAGACAAGTTCACTCTATCTCTCTTAACACAAGCATGTGTTCAAAATGACTTGTGAAAATACTTCTCCTTCCTTTATTTAATGAAAGTGAGCGAGCACAACAATCATAACGTGAAAAAATAAAGTTATGTAAGTGGTAATCATGATCATAAGGAGGACATGTGCCACTGCATTTTTTCTCTATCCATGGATGGGGCTGTTATAAAATTTGCAAGGTGAATATGGTAGCCAACCATAAAAAGTCATCAACACAAGTCTTCAAACTCCCCCAGCCCTTGCATTGCAATGATTACCCTTAGAAACACCTCAGAATTGATCTTGATCAAACCCTTGGGAGGAAGGTCCCATTCTGTATGAGGCTTTGAGTGATGTCTCTATTGTTTTGAAAGTAAATTAAATTTGAGATGCATATGGACATACCAACTTGGTGACTTTTCCCTTGAAGTCTCTAGACAGCCCTATTTCAAACAAAAAACAGTCAGAGGTATTGTAGCTATAGAGTTTTCATGTCATAAAAGAATTGTAGGTCTACTACAGTCTGTAAAGATTGTTGCGCCTTTTCAATATAACCATCTATTGTAGATTCATAAACATCTAAGATTCCACTACATAAAAGATGCTTGTCACAAATAGCAGACCTCTCTGAGACTTGTGCATTAAAGAATAATTCATAGCAGGTTTAACAAAAAGGACAAATAATTATAGTCAAAGTAATTACACACATTGATTATTGCTTAGTTTGAAGCACTGCCAACACCACTAGATAGGATGATCCCTCTTACAAAATCAATACTTCTGTAATACACAGACTACTGGGTAACAAAACCATGGCTTCTATAGTTGTTCACTATGAAGATATCTTGGAATACACTGCTCATAATATAAGTGCTATCAGAGGCTATCAAGACAAACACATCATTGAATTAGAAGGAGGCCATTTACTAACCCATTCTACCTTTCTTGGATCAAGGGCCCATGCTGCACATTGGACAAGAGACAATGATGCAACATGGTACTCCATGTATCCACCACTAAGCATAGAAAGCTGGGTCAAGTAGCAAATTAAAACAATAAGAAACAACCTTCATAAAGAAAAATAAAAAACTGGAACTAGGTGCCCTTATAACAGTCATCATACAAGTACTCTCTCTTTACTTCAAAATAGACATAAAGTCAAGGAGAACATAACATCTTGAATTTGGGTTTCAATGACTACTGATCAATAAACCCTAAGAAGTGGATCTACGCAGGCTCAAGTCTGCAACTCTTGAGCTCCTTTCATGCCCTAAGCTCTGATATCATGTTAGAATTAGGGAAAATTGAAAGACAAAAGACTTTTAAATATTTTTGTTCACTAGATCAACATAAAGAAGAAGAGATATAAATAGATATGGAAACAAACAAAATTTATGAGTAAAAAATAAACTTTTAGCTTACCTCTTGATTCAATGATAGATGTACCTTTCACATGTGTGGATGTATGCCTCTGTAAATATGCTTAGAATTTAGTTTAGGTTCTTGGATCAAACCTCTAGGGTTTGATCTCTGTCAATGTGGACCGTGGGATAGTTTTGTCAAAGAAAGAGACCCCCAAAAGAAACAACAAAATAAATATCACAGACTTCTAAGTAGCAGTAATACCCCCAAAGGAAATAACCCTCCACAAAACAGTGAGATATCACAGGATTGAAAACTGGACAAGTTATCAGATCCTCCACAAACAACAAACCCCCTCACACAAGAAATCTGAACAACGAGACTGTAACAAGGGATTTTCCACAAGAAAACCTCCACACAGAAAATCAGACAACAAGGAAAACCCCACAGGGAGCTCAACTCAACCCGTGGCAGCTAGAAGGGGAGGTCACACTGCTCAACTAAGGAAGTCGACGTTCACAATTCAGTTCTGGCAGTCACAGGAGGGGTGCCACAACTGTTGTAACTCTTAAGGATAGGTCTGATAGCTGAAGAAGGAGGGGCCACATGCACCCTAAACACCAACAGACTCCAAGAGATAGCACCTAGCCAATACCAAGGCCAAACAAGAACTCATATCTAAAAACAAACTCATATCTGAACTGATAAAGAGAGGTCGCACTAACTTTAGATCTGAACTGATAATAAAAGAGAGGCTGCACCAAAACTCAGATCTGAACTGATAAAGAGAGGCTGCACTAACTTCAGATATGAACTGATAATAACAGAGAGGTTGCACCAAAACTCAGATCTGAAATGATAAAGAGAGGTTGCACTAACTTCAGATATTAAATGATAATAACAGAGAGGTTGCACCAAAACTCATATCTGAATTGATAAAGAGAGGCCGCACTAGCTTTAGATTTGAAATGATAACAAAAGAGAGGCCAAACAAAACTCAGATCTGAACTGAACACCACAAGAGAGGTTGCACCAACAAGGGAGAATAGTCACTGAGGTAGCTGCATCAAGGAGAGAGAGGAGAGAGTGAGTGTGTGAGTGTATTTACAAATGCTAGAGGGTAGTGTCTTATTTACAGTTAGGGAGAGGGGTTAGGGTAATTAGGTTTATAATTAAATATTGACATTTAATTAATATAAATATTAATTAATATGTCAATTAATATTAATATAAATATTAATTAATATGTCAATTAATATTAATATAAATTATAAAAACCCTAATTACATAAAAAACCCCAATCACATAAAATAAAACCCTAAACACATAAAGTAAAAGCCCAATCAAATAAAACAAGAGGGAAAGCAAAACAACAAGGGGGTACCTTTTAAGACAAAGTCAAGGGGGGTCCACAATGGCAAAACATGTCCACATGAGTTTCATAATGACTTATAAACTTTATCATCACTACATAAGTGGGTACATCAACAATGTGGTCATGTCCATATTCATAGGCACTCCTAGGTCTCATGGACCATCCCGAGAGAGAGAAAGAGGATCAAACATCAACACATCTTGGTATTACACCAAGATTTACCTGGTCAAAGACCAGGTTGCCCTAGAACACATTTGGGGGCCCTATAACACATCTAGGGTCTTATCCACCAAGGTACAAGACCAATGATCAACCCATGCATTAAGTAAGGGTTCCCTGGAACACATACAGGGGCCCTAGACACATGTAGGGACTTACTTCTTGGTCCAATACCAAGAACCCCAATCATATACTGGGGGCCCTCACTAGGGTCTTTTGCCATGGCTCTCACTGCTTGGTCCCATACCAAGAAACCCCATGAGTGTGCTGGGGGCCCTAGTCCATAACTAGGGTCTTTTCTATCCTATGGATAATGGCTCTTGCAATCACATTAATTTCGACAATAAAATACAGCCTCACTCCTGTCCACACAGGTGTGATAAGAGGTGGTCCAAATCAACCTCACTACTATCCAAATAGGTGTGAAAAGAGACTGAAAACACAAGTCCAAAACAATCCTACAGGTTGTCCAACAAATCTGCCCACAAACACTGCCAACAAGCTGTCCCAAAACTGCCCTGAACTGTCTAACAAAACTGTCCACTCAATGCTCAAAAATCAACAAGTCTAAGCCACCATTGGCTCTGATACCATGTAGATATTTTGAGGTCCTATGAGGCTGCCAAAACAAGTATGTCTTTGACCTCTGTTTGGCTCTAAGCTTCAATCTCCGTGACTGCCATTTTCTGCTATTTTAGGACAACAAACAATTAAGTACTTTCTACTCACAATTTTGATGGTGAAGTGTCCTTTTGAGGTGCCCTTGCAGGTGTTTTATTATCCCAATGTTAGCACATGCAATATACTCAAAACAAATAACACTACCTCTAGATATTTACAACTCTAAATGTTGATTTACAATTCTAAGCATGCATGAAATGAACACAAGTATTTTTTGTCAACATGACCCTGGATAAAAACCCCTCGGGGAAAACCAGTTTGGAATGGAAGTATATATAAGTGTGGAATACAACAAGTACATGAAACAAATGAACCTGATACAATAACAACTTGTTGCAAGCTGCAACACAAGTCCAAGAGTGAAAGAGGCGCCCAAGCATGGTGCGCCCTCCTCACAAGTTGTCTAATCCATTGAAATGAAGCGCCCTTGCTCCCTGAAGCTCTGATGGAGAAACCCTTTCACCACAATGTGCTCTTGTGTGCTGCCTCTCTACTGAAACAATCCTCAAAGCAATCTGACCACTGCAAGACCTCCCTGCTATAAGTGCACCCTCCTCCTCAAGTGCACCCTCCTCCAAACAAGAACAACAACCACAAGTAAGTTGGGACCTAAGCCTTCATGAACCCTCCATGGAAGGAGGCTCCCAATATCTCCTCTCCCAATGCTTCCATTCCCATCCTCTCACCCTTCTCCAAACTCTCTTGGTGAACATACAAGTGAATGAGCTTCACCTTTCCCTATGCGCCCCTCTTAAGGAAACATAAGGAAACCTAAAATATGCGTGGATGAGATCATATCATCCCATGTCTAATCAAGGGTTGAGATCTCTACGAAAGAATCTCAACTCAAAATCCACTTTACTTAAGTTTCCATAGTTTCTATTTATGTCCTTCAATTCACCCACAAAGTGAATTAATAGTCATTTTACGCTAAAATGACCAAATTTCACTTTTGACTTAAATCTCCTAAGTCAAAGTGAAATTAGACATAAAGTACATGGTACATGGTACAAAGTATTTCCCACTTGTGTTTAGAGGCTTACAAACACAAGGGGACCACTTTCCAAGGTACCCAAATCTCAACACTATCTTCATTTGTTGGGTTGTACTACCTTCATTTGGCCTCATTAGGTCTTTGTTAGATGCATGAGATGTCGAGATGCCTCCTTTGACATTCTTGTCCTCTAATCATAGAACCTCTTCAATCAAGATGTATTAACATGATTGATATAGCGTAATCCCTCTAATATTTCAAGTTTGATTGAATCATTTCCAAACAACTTTTATAATTTGTATGGTCCTAAACATTTGTAAGTGAGCTTCTTGACTTTTTCATTTCTATCAAATGTACCAACCACCCTTCCACAAACTCATTCTTCTTGAGCCTATTATCATGGTATATTTTCATGGCTTTCTTGGCCATTTAATGATAGAAAACTACCCATCATTATTCTTTGTTGAGTTACTATAGTTTCTCAAATTGCTCTTTGAAAGATTCTTCTAGCAATAACATTTTGATGATTGAAATACACATCGAGGATACCCATTACTCGATGGAATGATGGCTTCTTTGCCACTGGTGAGTCATAAAGGTATATGTCTTGACCATTTCTTCTATCTTGTCTAATAATTCCACATAGAAGCATGAAGTCGATTGACCCAGTCAGATTGTTTAAGATCACATACCTTTGTCAACATGGACATTGGAACCTTATTGGTGGTTTTGGTTTTCCATTTTCCCTAGGAGAGTATGGAATTCTCTCATGATGCACAATCTTAAATATATCCATTAACCCTGCTATAATTTTAGTTGTAAAATGGGTACCTTGGTTAGAGCACATCTAGACTTTTAGATAATATCCCCAAACAAGAATTTTGATGTAGCTTATGCATTTGCTACCATGACTACCCTTACATCAACCTATTTTATAACTATATATGTAAGACTTGAGGCAACAAGCCCATGCACGTTCCCTCCCACCATGAATCGAAACGAAGATGACCGGATAGGCAGAGCGCTCGACACACTTGAAGACACAATGTCTTCATATATGGGATGAGTCGGGGTTTCCTTGGGCGTGCGATGCACCAAGGGGCTACTTGACCCAAGGTGCCTTGTGACACAAGTTATATGAGCAAGTTTGACAAAGGTTGTGCATGAAATACTAGGTGCATCACCAAACGGAAAATTGACTAAGGCATGAGGAGGGCACGCTTAGGTGAATTGACCCAACTCACATAAGGGACACACACACCCACGATGGGTCGGTTGGATGGACAGAGGTGTCGGCTAAGAATTTGGTGGGCTTAACCAAGGTGTCATGCAACACAAGTTAGACAACGAACTATTTAACAAAAGGTTGTGGGCAAGACTTGAGCGCCCAATGAAACAAATGAGTCGACTAAGGTGAGGAGGGTGTGCTTAGGTGAGTCAGCTTGAATCATCTAAGGGACGCGTGCACCTAAACGAAGGTCAGTCAAACAATTAAGTGGATAACATGGTAAAACGACAAATCATCTCACCCATGGGAAAATAGATGCATCTGTTCACATAGACAGGTGCCTATATAAGCACAAGGGTGAAACCAAAATGAGGATCAACCAAGAAAGTGGAGATCAAGTTGTGAACACAAGTTTGGAAACCAAGAAAGGGGTCGAACAAATTAAGGCAAGGGAAGCATGAATCACAGGAATGAATCATGAAGGAGAAGTTACTCGTCTAGCTTTCTGACTATGGCACAAAGGGATTCACAAGGTGACATGACATAGGTCTCTATTTTGTATTTCGCATAGGTGTATTGTTGGATATAACTAAGTGGAAGCTCCTTGTAAATATTCTTTGGTGTGGCACGAGATGAAGGCTCAACACACTATTGTCTATTGTAATAAAACTTAGCTATTAGGCCAATTTTTCCACCTAGCTTACTTGCACAATCATTTAATTGTTTACTTGATGCATTCTATTATTTATTTCATGTTTTAATTATGAATGCTATCATGAAATGTTAAATGGTAAAATATTCTAAGTGTTAGGTGTAGTTCGGACCAAGTACACCGGAGTGGCCTTGTCGCAGAATCGAAAATATTGTGGTGTCGTGTGGCTCCTCAAGCCACCGGGAGACTTGGGCGCACCCAGGTCTGTTCTTCCCCAGGCCCTGGCTGTGAGGGCACAACATATGGTATCAGAGCGTGATTTCTTTTACGAAGACAATTGGTGAAGCTCTTCACCATCTATGTAATATCCTCAATGGTTGCTGAGATAAAATATTGTGTTTTCCATCAATGTTATATCTGGTTATGGTTCTTTGTCATACAATTCACTATCATATACTTTAAAACTGTAATTTGGTTGGCAACTTTTAACAAACAATGCACATTTATTCTGCTTATGGGCATTTAATCAAACATATGGTATGCATCCAAGTACANCATAGGTGTATTGTTGGATATAACTAAGTGGAAGCTCCTTGTAAATATTCTTTGGTGTGGCACGAGATGAAGGCTCAACACACTATTGTCTATTGTAATAAAACTTAGCTATTAGGCCAATTTTTCCACCTAGCTTACTTGCACAATCATTTAATTGTTTACTTGATGCATTCTATTATTTATTTCATGTTTTAATTATGAATGCTATCATGAAATGTTAAATGGTAAAATATTCTAAGTGTTAGGTGTAGTTCGGACCAAGTACACCGGAGTGGCCTTGTCGCAGAATCGAAAATATTGTGGTGTCGTGTGGCTCCTCAAGCCACCGGGAGACTTGGGCGCACCCAGGTCTGTTCTTCCCCAGGCCCTGGCTGTGAGGGCACAACATATGGTATCAGAGCGTGATTTCTTTTACGAAGACAATTGGTGAAGCTCTTCACCATCTATGTAATATCCTCAATGGTTGCTGAGATAAAATATTGTGTTTTCCATCAATGTTATATCTGGTTATGGTTCTTTGTCATACAATTCACTATCATATACTTTAAAACTGTAATTTGGTTGGCAACTTTTAACAAACAATGCACATTTATTCTGCTTATGGGCATTTAATCAAACATATGGTATGCATCCAAGTACACAGTATTAAGATGTAATCATGGCATCTTTATTATGGATGTAAACACTTAAAGTTGACAGTAATACAATTCTTTATTGGTTGTGATGACAACAACAATAACAAACAAGATATAACGGTTGTAATGACAACTAGAATACCCTTGACACACTCGATCTAATGGCTATAATGACAACAATAAAATCTCCTAACACATAGAATAAATATACAGAATGTGGGAATGATGCTAACACACACAATAAATAAGCATAACCTGGGAATGATGCCAATAATTGATGTAGACTGCTCCAAGACTCTCCTAGCCCCACGACCTTGCTTCCAAACCCTTTCATCCAACAAAGAAGGCACTCGACCTATCAAGAAGAGGGATCGACCTCATCAGAATGGAGTTGCAGACTCTTCTGAGAACACAACCCTGCAAGTGATGGTGCAACTCCCCCGAATAAAACCACAACGGATTACCCAAGTGCCATGACCCTCCTCAAACTCCTCGGTATGCTCCAAAAATCCACACAGACTACCAAGACATTATGTGGTCTCTCCTTGACCCCTCGGCCAGTGAAAAGAACACTGTGGTTTGCTTCCCAAACCCCACAATGCTCTCACGGCATGGCTGGGAAGGAGATCGACCCCCCTATGCAACCTCTCCAAGTGTCATGATCCACCCTCAAGTTCTCACGACTCCTCTAGATTCCATGGATCTGTAAAACATGAGATCGATCTCCTCAAGATGCTCCACAACCTCCCTAACCAGATCAATCTTCCTCCAAACTAAAAATAACACTATGATGAAGCTCCTTTGGAGATCCTAAATGGATCCCCCCTCTTGGTTAGTTAGGGTGGGTATCTCACCACCAAAACCAACTTGAAGTGTGGAAGGGTTTTGCTAAACCCTAACAAAACAATGGCTCCAAGAGCACTCCAAAATGAGAGATCAAATCATAATAATAAAGCGAGGGGATATCCCTCCTTTTATTCTTCCTCTGATCCTTCTAGATCTTTCACCTTTTGACCAAATCAAGCCCTTGCCTTATTTTCCCTCTAATATTCACTTAAACATTCAAAATCACTTTTTAATGTTTAAGTAATTAAGTAATTTATTTTTATTTAATGTCACTTTAGGATTTTGTTATCTTTTAACCCAATGACACTAAATAAATCCCCGTGATTCTGTTTTTATGTCGACTATAGCCTATGGGATTCATATATGCTACTAAGGCATCCTCTATCATGATCAATTGGAAGGGGACACTACAGTCCTCCCTTCCTAAGATTTCTTGTCCTCAAGCAACTCCAAATTGGGGTGTTGTAAGATCTTCTCTCCTTCCCAAGTATCATCCTCTGCAGGAAAACCTCTCCATATGACTAGGTACTCTTGAATGAATATGCTCCTCAACCTCCTCTCTTTGACATCATCAGTCCTTT
>SNQJ01S0022416.1:0-12952 GCA_010110895.2 Picea sitchensis | reverse complement strand
TTATATCTGGTTATGGTTCTTTGTCATACAATTCACTATCATATACTTTAAAACTGTAATTTGGTTGGCAACTTTTAACAAACAATGCACATTTATTCTGCTTATGGGCATTTAATCAAACATATGGTATGCATCCAAGTACATAGTATTAAGATGTAATCATGGCATCTTTATTATGGATGTAAACACTCAAAGTTGACAGTAATACAATTCTTTATTGGTTGTGATGACAACAACAATAACACACAAGATATAACGGTTGTAATGACAACTAGAATACCCTTGACACACTCAATCTAATGGCTATAATGACAACAATAAAATCTCCTAACACATAGAATAAATAAACAGAACGTGGGAATGATGCTAACACACACAATAAATAAACATAACCTGGGAATGATGCCAATAATTGATGTAGACTGCTCCAAGACTCTCCTAGCCCCACGACCTTGCTTCCAAACTCTTTCGTCCAACAAAGAAGGCACTCGACCTATTAAGAAGAGGGATTGACCTCATCAGAATGGAGTTGCAGACTCTTCTGAGAACACAACCCTGCAAGTGATGGTGCAACTCCCCTGAATAAAACCACAACAGATTACCCAAGTTCCATGACCCTCCTCAAACTCCTTGGTATGCTCCAAAAATCCACACAGACTACCAAGACATTATGTGGTCTCTCCTTGACCCCTCAGCCAGTGAAAAGAACACTATGGTTTGCTTCCCAAACCCCAAAATGCTCTCACGGCATGGCTGGGAAGGAGATTGCCCCCCCCCTATGCAACCTCTCCAAGTGTCATGATCCACCCTCAAGTTCTCACGACTCCTCTAGATGTCATGGATCTGTAAAACATGAGATCGATCTCCTCAAGATGCTCCACAACCTCCCTAACCAGATCAATCTTCCTCCAAACTAAAAATAACACTAGGATGAAGCTCCTCTAGAGATCCTAAATGGATCCCCCCTCTTGGTTAGTTAGGGTGGGTATCTCACCACCAAAACCAACTTGAAGTGTGGAAGGGTTTTGCTAAACCCTAACAAAACAATGGCTCCAAGAGCACTCCATAATGAGAGATCAAATCATAATAATAAAGCAAGGGGATATCCCTCCTTTTATTCTTCCTCTGATCCTTCTAGATCTTTCACCTTTTGACCAAATCAAGCCCTTGCCTTATTTTCCCTCTAATATTTACTTAAACATTCAAAATCACTTTTTAATGTTTAAGTAATTAAGTAATTTATTTTTATTTAATGTCACTTTAGGATTTTGTTATCTTTTAACCCAATGACACTAAATAAATCCCCGTGATTCTGTTTTTATGTCGACTATAGCCTATGGGATTCATATATGCTACTAAGGCATCCTCTATCATGATCAATTGGAAGGGGACACTACAGTCCTCCCTTCCTAAGATTTCTTGTCCTCAAGCAACTCCAAATTGGGGTGTTGTAAGATCTTCTCTCCTTCCCAAGTATCATCCTCTGCAGGAAAACCTCTCCATATGACTAGGTACTCTTGAATGAATATGCTCCTCAACCTCCTCTCTTTGACATCATCAGTCCTTTTGGGATTTAGAACCATCTTCCCTTCCTTGTCTATTGGAGGAAGATATGACGAAGTGGTGACCTGTTGTCCTAACGCCTCCTTGAGGCAAGATACATGGAACACATTGTGGATCTTTCTACCCTCAGGAAGCTCCAACTCGTATGCTACCTCCCTAACTCTCCTTATCATTGTGTAGGGTCCATAGAAGTGAGACTTCAACTTTTGTGCACCACTCTGCTTCAATGAAGATTTTCTGTAAGGTTGTAACCTAAGAAAGACTATGTCCCTAGCCTCAAAGTTGCGCTCCACCCTATGCCTATCTGCATACAACTTCTGTTGATTCTGAGAAACCTGTAAATTCTCCTTCAGGACTCTCAAGATGTCTTGGCTCTCCTCCAACCAATATTTGGCCTTGGGGGCTCTTCTCTCCCCAAATTCCAAATCCACAAATGATGGGGCATCGTAGCCATAGAATGCTTGGAATGGGCTCATCCAAATGGACATGTGATGAGTGGTGTTGTAGCAACGCTCCCCAAGATGCAACCAATTTATCCATGCCTTCTACTGCCATGACACATAGTTCCTCAAGTACCCCTCAATCCACTTGTTTACTATCTCCCCATCTATCTGGGGGTGATAGTTGGTACTAGGTGTTAACTCCATCCTGGATAACCAGAAAAAATCCTGCCAAAACGTGCTAAGAAACTTGTTATTTCAGTCACTGAGTATGTTCCTAGGAAGACCATGTAGTTTGAACACGTCCCTGAATAATATGTTTTCTACTTGAGATGTGATGTACTCTGAAGGAATGGAAAAGAAGTGTTCATATTTGGTCAACCTGTCTACTACCACGTAGATACAGTCCCTACCCTATACCTTCGACAACCCTGTAATGAAGTCATGCACTCTCTCACATAAGCTCCAACTTCTTCTACTGATAAGTCATGCACCGATAGTTTACATTTAGTGGAGAGAGTTTTGTTTTTTAGAATTCGGAAGAACCACATTGTTATTGATTTTTTGTCAACGTTTCGGATCCACAAAAGGATCCATCTTCATGACATAAAAGCCTGCACTATCTCACATATCAAAGTACATCCTTCTTGAAATCCTTCCAAGGGAATCTCTCCCTTACCTTCTTGTAGGTCTTCAGATACCCCGGGTGCCTTGCTAGTGGTGTGTTATGCACTGCCCTCAAAATATTATCCTTGAGTGTGGACTCAGGGACAACATAGATCGTGTCTTTGTAGTAGATGATGTCATCCACTACCCTCTACCTGTCATCCTAGATAATTCCCTCCATCAGCTCACAAGTGAAGTAATTCTTGGAGTACTCTACCAATAGAATGGACTTCTAGTCTATAGATATCTCTGTCATGGAGGACATTGCAGGTCTCTTGGATAGGGCGTCAACAACTATGATCTTCTTGAATTTTATGCACTCAATGTCAAAATCATATGCATGCACCTTACTTACCCATTTCTGTTGCCTCTCACTCAGGTCTCGCTGCTCCAAGAGATATCTCAAGTTGTCGTGGTCCATCCTAACCACAAAGCGTCCTCCCACCAGGTATTTTCTGAACTTGGCCATTGCATGCATGATGGTCAACATCTCCTTATCATAGATAGGATGTATATTCTCTGCCCCCCTCAGCTTCCTACTCTCGAAATATATGGGGTGTCGATTCTGCATCAATATTGCTCCTATCCCCTCACCAAATGTGTTACGCTTCAATACAAATGGTTGTGAGAAATCTGGGAGTGCTAACACTCAGAAAATGCTCATCACCTTCTTCATTCTGTCAAATGCTACATGTGCTTCCTTTGACCATTTGAATAATCCCTTCTTTGTGAGGTCCGCTAGTGGCACACCCAATTGTGAAAATCCCTTCACAAAGTTCATGTAGTAGCTGAATATCCCGAAGAACCCTCATAACTTTGTAAGTGATCCGGGGGTGGGCCAATATAAGATCGTTTGGATATTCTCTTGATGCATCTTTACTCCCTCGACACCAATCATGCACCCCAAATAGATAATTTATGTCATCCCAAACTCGCACTTTACCTCCTTGGCAAAACATGATTGCTCCTCCATAATGTTGAGAATCTCATCCACATGCCTCAGATGTTCCTCCCAAGTCCTGTTGTAGATCAGTAGATCATCAAAGAACATTAGTAAGAACTTCCTCAACTGCATGTTGAATATATAGTTCATACATGACTGGAAGGTGGCTAGTGCATTAGTCAATCTAAAGGGCATGACTAGAAAATCATAATTCTCGTAGTGACATCTGAATGATGTCTTATGGATTTCCTCCTCTCTAAATCGGATTTGATGGTACCCCAATCGAAGATCAATCTTCGAGAAGTACACTACCCCATGTAGCTCATCAATCAACTCATCAATCCTAGGTATCAAGTAATGGCTCTTGATGGTCTTCTTATTCAACGCCTTGTAGTCAATGCATATCCTCATCGTGCCATCATTCTTCTTTAGCAATATCACTGAAAATGTGAAGGGACTAGAGCTAGGTCTAATGTGCCCCATCTCCAATAACTCTTGTATGGCCTTTTATATCTCTTCCATAAACTTCTTCGGATGCATGTATGGTGTGGTAATCATGGGCTTCACACCCTCCTCTAACTCAATAATATGCTCAAATCCCTTGTCAGGTGGCCTCCCTACTGCTAGTGGCCCGAACACTTTGTCATGTTTCCTCAATAGCTCTTGTATGTCCGCATTATAATGTTGATGGTATTGTGATGGCTTCTGCGTGGTGATCAAGAAATCTGTTGTGCAAGCCACGTCCCCATGTCTAAAAATGGCCTTCATATGATTATTTGACATGATCTTGGGGACTCCGGTGGACATACCTCTCAGAAAAACTCATTGGCCTCCCTTGTCTCTAAAATCCATCCTGATCTCCTGATAGTTCATGAGGATGTCTCCCATTGAGTATAGCCACTAGACACCTAATACCATATGAGTGTTAGCCAAACCTGCCACATAAAATTCATCAGTCAATGCCAATGTCACATCCAATCCCTTGATCCTCTAAGTACATGTCATGTTGTGCCCATCTTCAAATATCCTATTGAAACCCTCAAAATGATCCACAAGGAGGTGTCTCCGAGTGACAAGTGCTACATCAATGAAGTTGTGGGTGGTCGCACCATCAATCAGTGTTGTGACTCTCTGCCCTTACAAAATGCCTCTAATTTTGAAGGTGTAATATTTTGGAACTCCTGAAAGTGTGGAAATGGTCACCTTTTCGACACCTTCCTGCAACTGCACCTGCGTTGTAACCTCAAGGTGTGATGGCTCTCCATCACCACTACTCTTCTCGCTATCATGTGCATGAACTATTTCATCCTCACCATCCTCCTCCTCATTGGAAAATACCTCTATGTAGTGGAATTTCCCCTTTCCCATGCATCAGTGACCCGACTCCCACAGTTCTTTATAACTAAAATAAAGTTTCTTCCTCCTTAGTTGTCTCCATGTCTCCTCATCCATCTCATCCTTCCCTGTCCATGGCTTCCGGGAAAACTTCATCTCTTTACCCCTGTGAGGAATGAAGGGTTTTGTTGGTACCTTATTGGAGACAATGTCCCTCATGTCCTGGGTTCTCATGATGGCATCCTACAATGTGGTTGGCCTAAAGACATTCACCCATCCTCTTAGGGGCTCAGTTATACCCTCTGTGAATAGCATCACCAACCGTTGTTAAGAAATGTCTATCACCATGAGTGCCATCCTCTAAAAATATGTGATGTATGCATCAGGTGTACCTTTTTGTCTCAATTGTGCCAACTCTGTGAAGTGTATCTCAGGATCCTTCTTGTTGAACCTGTCCATCAAACTCTTAGTGAAGTCCACATATGAAGTGATGTTGGTGTTCCCTATTGTCACCAGCCCATGGTACCACCACTCATGAGCTTCTCCTTCCAAGTGAAGGGTGGCATACTTAATTTCTTTTGCCTCAGTCATTGGGTTAAGTTGGAGGTAAGTGTCCAACTTTTGCACCCATGCTCTAGTTGTTCTCTTGGAAGACCCGTCAAAACATGGGATAGTCAACCTACCCACCTTGCACATGAGATAAAAGTTCTATTGGTTCTGCGCTACTTTGTTTCACTCCTGAAGTATGTTCCTCTGCTTGAGGTTGTAGAAGTCCGAATAGGACAATTTCTCCCGAATATATTCATTTAACGCATCACACTCCCTATATGAGGAGTTAACATCAAGCTCTTGATCCAACTTCTCTTGTGTTCCTGTAGGTTGTCCTACCAAAAATTGTGGTAATAGGGGCCTATGGATCCTTAGGATCCCACTCTGAGCTAGGGTATGGTTATTGCTACCCTATGCATGTATCTTGTCACCCCCATGGGGTCCACTAGGTCCACCTTGTCTTGTACTAAACATATTCCCTCGTTGGCCCACCAATTGTGGGAGCACCTGAAGGGTTTGCTGCTAGAGTTTAGGGGTCTTTGTCTGTCTTTGGGAAGCCAAATTATGTCCCTTGACTAGGTTATTTAATATTTAGAGCATAAAATCCTCTTGGTTGTCTCCCATGTTTCCTTCTACCTCTTCTCCTTCTGATGTCTCGGACAAAGGCTTTCCTCCACACCCCCTCCTTTTAGTCATCAATATGGTCATAGGCTGGCAAGATCATCGGATTTGATACCATTGTAATATCCTCAATGGTTGTTGAGCTAAAATATTGTGTTTTTTGTCAATGTTATATCTAGTTATGGTTCTTTGTGATATAGTTTAATGTCATATACTTTAAAACTGTAATCTGGTTGGCAGATTTTAAAAAACAGTTCACATGTATTCTGCGTATGGGCACTTAATCAAACATATGGTATGCATCCAAGTACATAGTAATAAGAGTTAATCATGACATCTTTATTATGGATGTAAACACTCAAAGTTGACAACAATACAATTCCTTGTTGGTTGTGATGACAAAAAAAATAGCACACAAGATATAATGGTTGTAATGACAGTTGTAATACCCCTAATGCACTCAATCTAATGGTTGTAATGAAAACAATAAAATCTCCTAACACACAGAATAAATAAACAAACCTAGGACTGATGCCAAGAATTGATGCAGACTACTTTAAGACTCTCCTAGCCCCACAACCTTACTTCCAAACCCTTATGTCCAATAAAGTAGGCACTCAACCTATCAAGAAGAGGGCTCAACCTTCTCATAATGGTGTTGTGACCTCTTCTGAACACACATACCTACAAGTGATGGTGCAACTCCCCCGAAGAAAACCCCAGCGGATTCCCAAAGTGCTACGACCCTCCTCAAATTCCTCGGTCTACTCTAGAAATCCACATGGACTGCCAAGGAAACCTGTGGTCTCTCCTCGACCCCTCAACCAATGCAAAAACCCTTAGGTTTTCTTTCCAAACCCCACGATGCTCTCACGGCTTGGCTGGGAAGGAGATCAACCCCCTCTAGGCGACTTCTCCAAGTGTCACGATCCGCCCTCAATTTCTCATGGCTCCTATAGATGCCACATATCTGTAAAACATGAGATCGATCTCCTCAAGATGCTCCACAACCTCCCTAACCAAATCGATCTTCCTCCAAACTGAAAATAACATTGTGATGAAGCTCCTCTGTAAATCCTAAGTGGATCCCCCCTCTTAGTTATCTAGGGTGGGTATCTCACCACCGAAACCGACCTAAAGTGTGGAATGGTTTTGCTAAACCCTAACAAAACAATGGCTCCAAGAGCACTCCAAAATGAGTTATCAAATCACAATAATAAAGTGAGGGGCTATCTCTCCTTTTATTCTTCCTCCGAGCCTTCTATATCTTTCCCTTTTTGACCAAATCAAACCCTTGCCTTATTTTCCCTCCAATATTCACTTAAACATTAAAAATCACTTTTTAATGTTTAAGTAATTCATATTTTTATTTTTATTTAATGTCACCTTAGGATTTTTTCATCTTTTAACCCAATGACACTAAATAAATCCCTGTGACTCCCTTTTTCTGCTAACTATATCCTATTGGAGTTGTATAGGATACTAAGTCATCCTTCGTCATGATCAATTGGAAGGGGACATCACATTCTATCACTGATGCGACAGATGGTATCATAGCACTTTACCCTTCGCATAGTTCGGTGAGTTCATTTGCAGCAGTGGTGAAGAGTAAAGTTCAAAGTGTTTTTTAGGTTCGTCACAAAGAATGAAGTGAGACATGCCTTGGTAAAGGTCCGATCGCAGATTGTGAAGATAGAAGGCTAGGGCGACCTAGTTGAAAAAGTCAGAAAAGGTTTCCGGAGGGTTGGATAGGCTAAGAGGTCGCCTTAGAGGCAGTCAGGTTGTGAAACGAAGCTTGTTGATTTCAATGGAAGAGTTGGTAATGGAATTTGGGTGAA
Organism: Picea sitchensis; assembly: GCA_010110895.2. NCBI lineage: Eukaryota > Viridiplantae > Streptophyta > Pinopsida > Pinales > Pinaceae > Picea > Picea sitchensis. Next base: position 4,997 of record SNQJ01S0022416.1, on the reverse strand, counting down.
ATTTATTGGTCAACCAACAGAAGACATGAATAGGTGGTCATCAAAATGGTTGCAGAAGTAGCGAATCATAGGTTAGACACCGATGGATAGTCCAGAGGGAGTCCAACTGGAAAGAAACGTGCGATGTGTGAAACAAGTGACAGGTGCATGGTGAGGAAGATGTCCAATGAAAAGAAAAGAAAGGACCTTAAGGAAGGGTGGCAGATGGACATGGAAGCAACAAATTAGAGCCTAGAGAAGATCAGAGGAATAATCGCACGATGGGATTCGTGGGATGACAAAATGAAGACTCTCTAAGGGGACGATGGAAACTGCCAAGTATTGAAGGCAAACTTGTCCAAGAAGAAATAATTTATGCCCACCAACACTCCCATATTGATACAACTTGATCTGTTCATTGATATCCACTCTATCATATGCCATATCTATCAAAAGAACCACTTCACCAAGTATTTCATGAAGAAGGGGAGGGGGACCAGGACAAGTTGGATGAGTCCAACTGAGGCAGGGCCAAGGCAGATGCAAGGTCCACTTCCATCGCAAACTTTGGAAAGAAAGGATGAAGCAGTCCAACATTCGTCGTTAGGTGTGCTTGAGGAGGAAGACACTCAGTGCAAATGGAGTAAATTTGGAGCAATGAAGCAACAATTACATACCGTGAACATTGCGAAAGTTCTCTATATGGAGACCCACAATTAAAGAGATTTTCGAGAACGAAAGAAGGTTGTTTGGTTGACCTAGCAGAATGAAGTTCAATAGAGGACAAACAAACACAAATATGAAGTTTTTGTGGAGATATTTTAGTCCCAACATCCTTCAAAAGAAGCATTGGAGGCATTGAGTGCACTGTTGGAATTCATGAAAGACAGAGAGGCAAGTGGGGACACTTCACAAAACAAAGATGAGACAGGTCTTCATTTTGTAAATGAAATGGTATTAGAGTTGAGGGAGACTCATTTTGTTTTCTTGTGATCTCAGTGCTACTATATGACAATCCAATTATCTCAATCCCTTTTCCAGCCCTAGGCTTGGTATTGGTTCCTTAGATTGAGTCTTCAATTGTACCATGAATGATCCTTAGTATTAAATTCTAAAAATCATGATCTTATTGAATTTTTGCAAGTTCTTCTACTTATATTTAGATGAAAACTTGTCATTGGGTCACCTTTCTAGCCTCCTTGTCCTCCACTCATGTCACTTTGTTTCATTAATACAAATCCATGTCCATTTCTCCTTGCTTTATCATTTGTCTTGTGGATTTCTCTCCATGTCATCTTCCACCTCTATATCCATATCTAGGGCTTCTTGATATGTATGTGGGTCCCTTTTTTCAGATTTCTGTTTATAAGTTAGACCATAGAGACCATAAATGAACCAATCCATGTGGATGGGTTGAAGAAAATAATATTGTAGATGATAGAATATCTCATGTAATCAAGTGTCACATTTCCAAAACAGTTTACCACTTAATTGTGGGTTCCCCTTAACTTGGTGAGGGTTCAAGCCTTCATGTTGTGGTACCCATATCCATCGTAAAACTACTAGATCACATCTTCCTGGCCTGCAAAATAGCTCTACTCATCAACTCTTTTCTTTCATGATGTAGTGACAATTCTCAATGTTCCTTTGAACTTGACCCACTCATTCAAATTATTCATCTCCTTTTCACCCTCCCAATAAGTTTTATGGGCGAGAATGTTGCACTCTTATGCCATCGATGGTAGGTAGCTTTGAGATATCAATCTAACATTTCTCTTAGTGTGATTTTTTATTTCACTGCTCATAATAGGTGTCTTTGTAGAGGTCGCATAAAATACCATAAAAAAATTGTCCCTTTTCTTCTTTGGAGTCTTCAAATTGTTTCTCAACTTTTTGTTCATCTTCTATATTTTCAATTTCTAACTCCATTGATTATTCATCCTCTTCCCCAATTGATGTTCCATTAGGTATTATTTTTCCAACTGATGGTGAGAACTCTAACTTCTCTTTGACATCCTCCTCTTGGGAATTGTAGGGTTTCTCAACTCTCTTCTTTGGAGCCATAACTTGTTTGACGCCCTTCAGACTAATTATTGGGATTTCCCCCCAGAACCTCACCTAGGGTTATATAGTGATGTCTCTTCTAATTGAAAGATCATTTTAATCTTGTATAATTCCCCCCAAATGTTGTGTCTAAAATAGTCCAACCTTCATAGAAAAAACAAACTATACATTCCCAAATTAAGTGATTTGAGATTCAGTTAACATGAAGCAAAAAATTAACAATTATCTAGCATAACCACAACAAAATGTCATAACATAAGCATCCAATCCCATATAGCTCAATGATATAAATTGTATCATTGCATTATTTTTCATCTATCTTGATGCTTTCATAGTGGAAACAATTGGAGGAATAAACTTGCAAGGTCATTTTAACGACAGGTCCTAGTTTGGAAAATTGGGGTTGGAACTTGGAAATCTTCCAGATCCATTTTCAAATGGAATTTTTTTGGGGTCAAAATTTTCCCAGCTTTAGCTAAGACCCTTTGACGTCGATCTAAACTCAAAGAAATTTCCAATGGCACAAAAATCGCGTCAATCATAGTTCGTATGCAAAAGTTATACCTCCTACAAGTTGACCTGCCGTGTTGACCACCAGGGTGCAAGAGGATGCCACGTCAACCCCCATTACTCATACATATAGGGATAGCCACATGTGGACTTTCAAGAAGATTCTAGAAGGTCCAAAACCTTATCACAATTTAGAGTTGAGGAAGTCAAAACCTTACCCCTAGATGACTATCAGGCTATGTTAAATATTGGGCCGCTAGGAGAAGGGGTTCTATTCTTTTGCATTGTATCTTGCTCCATATTCGAGAAAAATATCCGAGAGTGGTGTTTTGTGGGCATGACAGAGGAAGATGAGGATTCTCTATTGTCAAAAGGTAACTACATAGTGAGTTCCCATTCCTTTGTATGTGCATTTTATAACTAAAGCAAAGATAGCAGAGCATAGGCATCAACTTCTAGTTGGGTTTTCTCTCGTATTGGGTTTCCCAATTCAAATCTTGTGTCCATTTGTGTAGGTGGTGTGTATTTTGTGTCTGTTTTTTCATTTTTATACTTCATTTATTTCTTAAATTCAAGTAAAGTTAGTAAATAACCAATCTAGGATATAAGGAAATAAACCTCAAAAATCTAAGATATTAGAATAGTTCAAGATATGTTGTGACGAACTATTCTAGTGGAATATCCACAATAGTTTGAAGATCATATTGGTATCAGATCAATTTTCTTTGGGGTATTTGTGGGAAGTTGCAGGGATCAATGAATCAATTTATGAAGAAAGTCGTAGAACTCTAGCCATGGCCGACGAGTATGTTCATAACAACCCTCAAGATCCGTCAGAGGAGAGATTTGCAAGGTTGGAAGAGAAAGTTGTTGACATATCTCACAATATGTCCCTCCTCATGGAAACTCTAGCAAGCAAGCTCAAACCTTTCAAAGAGATTGGAGGCTCTAACTCTAAGATTGGATCATAAGGGAAATTGAGAGACAATGAAGACCTAGAAAATGAGTCGAGAAACAAGCTTGAGAAAGAAAATCCAGTTCAAGTGTCATTAACCCTTCACAATCCTTATTCAAGATGGAAGTGAAAGTGGAAGTAAAGCCATACCAAGGTGAGATCGATGGATTAAAACTAAATCATTGGTTGTAGCATATAGAAGTTTATTTTAGCATTGACCATATAGATGAGGAGCAAAAGATATCATTTTCTAGAATGGAATTAGAGGGCCATGTTTTAAATTGGTGGAAAATTCACACGAAGACACTTAGGCTGGAGGGTGATCCACCAGTAACTAAGTGGGAGGATTTCAAAACCCTCATTATGTATAAGTTTTATTCTATTGGGTATGTAGAGGACCACTGGATCTGTTGGCATTGCTTCAGGAAAAGGCAAGGGTAGAGTATACATGATTACACCACCAAGTTCATAAATATGGCCATCATGTTGGGTATATCTCCTAAGAACCCATATACAATCCTCAAGTATCTAGGGGGTTTACATAGTCATCTATGAAAGCAAGTGATGTTTTTCAAGCCAAGGAGAATAGATGAGGCATGTGTACGGGCATAATATTTGGAAAACATACGCCACAAGAAAGGGAAGCAAAGTGGTTCCAAGGAAAAAGAGCACCAGGAAGCTTCCAAGGAGTGGAAGAAGAAGTGGAAGAGGGGGGGGGGTGGTAAGAATACAACAACCCTTGTAACCATCGCAATATTGGCGATCGCACTGAGGAAAAGTGTGGGAAAATATATCCAGAGATGAACCCAATGAAATGCAAGAAGGATGCAAAGAAAAATAATATTCTAGCTACAAATTCGAGTAATAAAGTCGAAAGTAGCTCCAACGTGGATGAGAATATTGTCTGCACATCAGTGCATACGGAGGTGAATTTGATTAGCCTTTGTCACCAAGAAGAGAAGGAGATGACCAAACTCTTCCACATCAATATCTAGGTCAAGAAGACAAAGATAAATGCTCTGTTCGACTTTGGTTCATAGGCTAATCTCATAGCAACGGATCTGGTCAAGAAGCTTGGATTGGAGGTTCGTGATAATCCTAGCCCCTATCCATTGGGTTGGGTAAACAAGGAAGCAGATATCAAAGTAACGAAACAATGTAAGATTAAATTTTTTGTAAGTGAAAACTTTATTGATGAAGTGGTGTTGGAAGTAGTACCCTTGGATGTGCATGGTGTAGTGATTGGAAGGCCCTACATGTATATGAGGGATGTAATCTTCATGCAGAGATCCAACCAGTATTGCTTGATGAAGGATGTGAAGTCCTACATAATCAACACACACAAAGGTAAATCAAAGATCTCACTAGTAAGTGCTAACCAAGCCAAGAAGTTGATTAGTTCGAGTAAGAAATATGTTCTACTTTTCTTAAGAGATACCACCATGCCAAGTACTTCACTAAGTTGGATCTGAAATTGGGATACCACCAG
>SNQJ01S0022415.1:75506-121773 GCA_010110895.2 Picea sitchensis | reverse complement strand
TATTCATAGTCGATGGATTTTACTATCATACCTTGGGAGTCATTGACATCAATGGTGATTTCCCTCGCACTTGTTAATGGTATACATCAATGACCGGTAATCAAATGGTTTCTACCATGTTCAACTTCGACACATGTAATCACATGGTCAGATTCGTACTTTGGGCGACGAGATTGAAGACCCTGGATATTATCTTTGTGATCCAGGTTGCGATGGAGTATGCATATTTTGCGACACATAGATCCACTGTGTATGTTTCGTGGCTATGTCGTCTTGATTTAAAATTTGTCGCACAGATCCATAGTGTATTCAGGTGGTTGTGCTATATAATGACGGCATGGATCCACAGTGTATGATTGGTGGCCATGACCTTGTTTTATGATGTCATCAGTCTATGATCTGAATATGGGAATGCCTACCTCGGATTTGATATACATGATATTCTGTTGATGCTTGGATGTTTGCAGGTCTCTAATTAGATGCGCTTTTGGTTCTTGACACACACATGTAGCTTACAAAGTCTATCGACTGTCACTGGTTCCGCTCTCAGACTTTGGGGGGATGGAGTCCTTAAAACAATATAGGCAGCATAACATTACTTTGAATTCCTTGAGAAAATGAGGTGCATTCATGGATTTTTATAGCATTGCATTGGGTTATTGTATAAGTACTTTGTAGTGTGAAAAGAGGCCATTTAGGGCATTATTAGGTCTTTGACCAGCCCACCAGTCGGATCCAACCCTAATTTGAGGGTCAAATCGGCTTGGGAGATGAACCATAAGTGGTTGGGAGGCCGACCACTTCCATAAATTCGTCGTTTAGCAGGTGCACATATTTTTGCGCTAACAGTCGTGCATCGTTCGCCTATGCGCGATTTGTACGTTCCTGTTCTGTGCATGCGTGCGCGCGCCCAATGCGTGTAAAACACTCTTCAATTTTTCACTACTTTGTATAGTTTTTGACCTTTTTGAATGCTGTGGTATTAATTCAGGTCCATGAATGACTTCATTACTGTTTGACGATGTTGATTTCTTGTAACCATGTGCTGATGAAATTTCAGTGATAACACAAATCAAGCAAACAACTAACTAGTTGGAAGAACAGTTACACCAACCAACACTAGAGCAAATTACCGGTGCAAGTGCAACTCAAAAATGGAAGAACCCTCCAGGTATACTCTACAAAGCGTGGCCTGATGTTTGTTCTAGGTACCGTGGTATACCCCCACAATCACCTGTGTATGTCACTAGAAAGATAGGCAACTAGGTTACTAGCACGCAAACAGTCGCCAGGCAAGTATAGTCGACAGTTGGGTAGACCACAATGAGCAGGGTATCAAGCCCGAAACATGCCAAGGGTATTGAAAGCAAGTGGTCTGGAAGACAATTGATGACCTCGAATGGATTTGAGACCCATGAAGCTCCGTGGCAAATGCAATCGACAGAATCCCAAGAAAATCCCTCTATATGTGTTCTCCACTACGATTGGTTCGGATTTGGAGGGGTTATCTCCACTACCTTTCCACACACGACCTTGTGTTTATCCCCTGTGTTAGAGGGGGGTCCCGGATAACTTTCACGATACTGGAATTCTACACTCCTTAGAACAGAATCGTATGTTTGTTTTATAGCCTTGAAGAGTTTCCTCTCCAACCTAAATCAAGGCTCTAGCCTAATCTAGTTGATGGACCCACCTAAATCAAGGCTCTAGCCTAATCTAGTTGATGGACCCTACAAACATAAAGTCTAGTAATTTTAATTAGCGTTCTTTTAACTGGCTTGATTTACTTCCGTGGGCAAGTAATTTCCAGAGTAACTCATGTTGTTAAGACTCTTGTGAAAAATGATGAAATTACATGAACATCAAGTAAATATTGATTATATATATATATATATATATATATACATACATATATTTGAAAATGCTTTTTAAAATTAGAAGAAAAACACAACTATGCTAATTTCTTTTTCTTTTCAAATAACAATGCAAAGAAAATGCCAGAAAACAAAGAGATCTAACAAATCCAAGTTTTTTTTTTTTCCAATCAAAGCATAAATAACAAAGATTCTAAAACAAACTGCTGAATGCACGATTCATGGCCCTCCCATGAGGGGATTTTTATTAAAAAATAAAACTTATTTTTTCTTAAAATTTCAAGCCAAAAATAAGTTAAAAAGCTAGGGAACACAAAAAATCTTTTAAATGAAAAGAAAGCTATGTCGAATACAACCTAGGCTAACACCGCTTTTATGACAGAGACCGAAGAAATAAGAAAACCTTGAAGTAAAAGCTGACAGGGAAGAAGATGATTGCCTCCTCAAAATTTTCTAGACAGAAATGCGACTATCACTTCAACAACCAACATATGCATGCGGGCTGCCCAAAGACATGATGCATATGCACGCATGCAGGCCCACCATAAACACGCGGTGCTCATTTCCTCAAAAGAAGCAAGACAAGCGGTTAAGCTCAGGAAAGGAAAATTTGCACAGAACCAATCCCTTAGCCATTACAGAAACTTTTACTTTGGACAAAAGATGCAAGGAAAAGGTGATCGTAGATTTTACTTGACTATGGATTGTTCAATTAGAGGCCTAGAAGGACCCAAAAGATCCTCGAGAAGGATCACTTCTGCAGGGAATAGGATGACTAATTCTCCTTCCGAAGGATTTCCTCGGGTTCTCGCATTACCCATCTAGCACTTCATTGAAGTGTGCATGGATGTAGCCTCGTGGTGAAGGTAGGCATGTGGTACATGCATGTGTGACTTATACAGCCGCATAAAATTCTATGAATCAATGTAAAATGAAGCCAAACAAAGAAAGCAGGGAGTACCGGGTATGGAAGACTAGAATTCCTACTAGCTTAGACTCTTGCAGAAACTTAGAAGAAAGGTGATGAAACCAATTTAAAAACTATCAAAAAAGTATTCCCGTAAAAACCCGAGATCCCTAGTATGGTCACTTGTGTTGTGGGTGGGAATCCTTCCTATGGAATAACACTTAAGGTTTTATCATGCATGTAGAAAAGACCTAAAGATTCTACTTTTACCATCATCCCGCACCTAATTCTACTATTCTTAAGCAAATACATAGTTAAGAAGATCAAGGGAACATACCTTATTTCCAGCATTTGATATCGATCCCTCTTCATGCTTTGTCTCTCTTTGACTACAACTCTCCGCCGACCTCGCAGATTCAAAAAAAAAGACAAAACAAATAACCCACATGCATTTGATCTACGGACTAATGGGTTAGAGATTTAATGAACATGTATGCAATAAACAAATGAAAACCTCATATGGTGGGATGGGAAAAGTAATTTATTATTAACTTCACTAAAGAAACTTACAAAGATAAAGACGGCCACTGCTCAATGAATCTAGTCCTGGGCTCCTATTTTATTGTGCACCAACTACTAACACACTTGCTTCTTTTCTTCATTGAAATCACAAAATGGTTACATAATCTTGGGCAAAGGGGAATATGAATTTGGGTAGAGTTTCTTTACTATGTTTTTCCCTCCTTTCAAATGGGACCCCTACCCTTCTTTTATAGGATAGAAGGAGTTAGGTATTTTATCGAATGAATAGCCATGCATGGCCGAAAAGGTTTAGTTAACTCGCCTAAAGTCAGGTTTGTCAACAACTTTCCTTTTTCGCGGTTTAAAGGTCCACATGAGTCAGAGTGGGTCAGCCTAGCATGGACACTATGTACACGCTGGTTGTAGTGGAGCAGGTGCATGGGCCTTTAAAAGGTATTTTAGAAGAGTTGTTCAAGAGTGTTTTAAAAGAAATAATCTAAGATGGCCTCATGCCAAGTAAGCATGTCTAATGAAAATTAGGGTTATAAACCAGCCAGCCATTTACACCACCATCAACATCACAAGATGATTAATCCCAACAGATCAAAATCAATCCATACCTCTTGGGTTAGTGCCATGCAACCACTATTTATTTTTATTATACCATTGTGTGGATCTCACCATGAAAACTCCGCAGCGAAACAAGGTCAAAACCTGCAATAAACAAATGTCGTGACCCTACAATATAGAGTTATACCCCATCACATCAAACTCCAAGCCATGTGCATTGCCTTTTCCCTAAGGCTTTACAACATATACGCTGCCTGCTGCACAACAGAGCGCGGTGTATGCGACCTATCTGGTCGCAAGACATGTATGCATCGATCAGTCACCAATCGGCCACCCACGCAGGGCCTCAATAGATGACACTTTGTAATTCTTTATGTCTTCTATGATTCGAGACGCGACGACGATGGACGGACCGGACCCGGCTGGACGACGCAAGGAAATGGAGGAAATGGATGAATGGAGGAAAGGAATGGAATGGAGCGGATGGATGGAGGAAAGGAGGACGGACGGACGGAGGAGCCGAGACGGAAGGATGGAGAGCATGGATGGATATAATGGAAAGGATGGAGGATGGATGGAAATGGATGGACCCGGAATGGATGGATGGAGGAATGGAGGATGGACGGACGGATGGATGGACTGACTGAGTGACGAAAGGAGCGGAAGGACGGACGGACGGACGGAGGATGGAGGGACATGGAAGGAAGGAAATGGATGGATTGGAGGAAGGAGGAAGGATGGATGGAATGACGGACGGACAGGATGGTGGAAGGATGGATGAATGGAGGAAGGAGGAAAGATGGATGGAGGAGGATTCGAGGATGGAATGGAGGGAATGGACGGAATGGAAATGGATGGAGGGAGCCCGGACAGAATGGAAGGAAGGAAATGGACCGGATGGATGGAAGGAGGATGGACGGATGGATGGAAGGATGGAGGAATGGAATGGAGGAATGGAATGGAGCTGGTCGGCCTGAGTGAACGGACGGAAATGGACCGGACAGGAATGGAATGGAATGGAAATGGAAGGAAATGGATGGATGGACGAGGAATGGAGGAATGGCCGGAAGGATGGACGGAAGGACTGGATGGATGGAATGGAGGAAATGGATGGAAAGAAAGAAGAGGAAAGGAATGGATGGAGGATGGAGTGGAAATGGAATGGAATGGATGATGGAATGGATGGAGGGAGTGGATGGAAATGGAATGGACAATTGGCGTTTGATGGCGAGGTGGTTTCGCCACCGGGCCCCTGCTCGATAACCCTCGTACTCAAGAATGGCCGCTTCGCCGATAATCTCCTCCCTTCCCACTTTAGCAATCCTTCCATCATAGGAGAGAGAAAAAGCTTCGGCCACCTGTTGGTGAAATATTGTCAATTACGCATGAAAACTCCGGTTTGTCTGAAACACTCTGCCACCTTCGGAAGAGCTTCCAAATACCAAATGCCATCCACCTCATATCTCAAAGAAGGACTTTCCTTCGACATGGGTCGATGCTGACTATGCCTGAAACTATGGGAAACAAGACTTTCGGGAGACACTGACTCTGGGAACTATGAACACAACAAAAATCTTTTATGGAAAACCGGTGAAAAATGATGACACAAACCAAGTTCAGAAAACTAACACAGTTTTGGACTACCGTTTGCCTGAGAATATGCCAAAACTTTAAAGTTTCGGAGACATTTGTATTTCTGAACTGAAAGATAATAGATTCCAACCTTACCTGGTAACCCGACCAGGCTTACTTGACTTGGGAGTGCTTGCTGGACTTAGTGACATTTTGACAATCGCCAGAGAACGCGGGATAAGGATTTTTGAAAATATGATTTACTGATGAAATCGTGAGCTTATAGTTATCTTCAGCAATTCTCGAGATTCATAATGACTCATCATGGTTTCAGATGCAGGAATGACCAACTCATGATGGTTAACGTGATTTGTAACTGAAATGGGGGGTAGCTCTGTGCAATCATACCTTCCAATCACCGCCCTGTGTGGATTTGAAATGACCAATTCGGGCTTGATAAGCATTACTGGTGGAGCTTCAAACCTTTCGGATGGACGCCACGAACGTGTATCATCTCCCACATGGCGAGCTTTAGGCAGTTGTATTTCTAATCATTGCACCAACTTGACATCTAGCTCGTATGTAAAGCACGAAGCCATTTTTCCCTGCTCAAGCTCACTTTGCGGGTTATCATTTCCGCTATGACCCCTTAACTGCCGAAAATGAAGAGTTTTGGTGGTTAATGAGCACAATGCAGGCTCGCCGAACCAATCAAACCCGATATTTTTCCATTTTCTTGACCTAACCAAAATCAACATTTCTTTTGAACTTGATTTCAAAAAAATACAGACTTTCTAACCTACTTTCAGAAATTTAGAAATTAAATTTAGATCACAGCCTATCACCTAAAAAATAAAATAAAATCCACCAATTTATTTGTGGAGATAACACTCGCTCCTATTGGGGATGAACACCTCCGTGAGGTTTCAAGAACCATAGAATCAATGCCTTTCCGGAAAAGAACCTAAAACTAAACTATCTGCTAGTGTTTCCATTGGGCATGGAGTTATTAAAAAAATAAAAACTAAGACTCCTACATTACAATGTCTAGGCTTCATAGTCTTAGACAAAATAGAGTTTTAAAACCACTACATCGGGCCAATCAACATTTCTTCCGTGACTCTGAAGAATGAAAGTGTTGTTGTTTTTCACCTGAGTAATCATAAAAGGTCATATCCACAAGGAATCGAACTTGTTATGCTTTCCTTTATCCTGCCTAAGAGCATCCCATTTTAGAACCCAATCACCGATCTGAAAATTGTCCACCTTTGCCTTTCTGTCAAAAAGTATTTTTGATCTTCTTTTGATGAGCTTCTGATCTGTCCACTAATCTCATTCATGAAAGCTTGTTGCAGCTCCACCAAATCAAGCATCCTTCTTACCATGTCATTTGACTCAGTCTTCTCTTCCTGAAAGAACTTAGCCATTGTGAAAAACTAATCAAAAGGAAAATAGCATCAAATTCCATAAACCAACTTGAATGGGGAAGTTCCTATGGATTTTTAATGGTTAATTGGCTTCCACAGAAAGCAAATTTTAGTTTGGAATCCCAATTCTTTTATTTTCCTCTAAATGCTTCTTATGATTTTGATCAAGCTCTAATTTGATGATTCATCCAAGCCATTACCTTGAGGGGAATAGTAGGGAGTCGAAAGTGTACAAGCTGGATTCCCATCGATTCACACATGTCTACCAATGCTTCGATTTTAAACACTGCTGCATTATCCGCCACCAACCTCTTGGGACATCCAAATATGCTCAAAATATTTTCATAGAGAAACTTCATGACTACCCAGTGAGTGTAGCATTCGGTGTATTTCTATCCACTTTGTGAAATAACTGTGGCTACCAAAAATCCAATTTGTGTCAATTAATCGGATGAAGGACGATCTCACTCCATAAAAATCTAGACCCCACTGAAAGGGCTTACAAACTATAGGTCTCGTGGGTAAAGATTTTAGTCAGCCAAGCATCGTAAATCTTTGGAATTTGTCGCAAGATTTTATCAATGTGCGACACATCCTGAGAAGAGGAAACAATAATATCCAACCCTCAGATTCATGGGCGAGTCTTCCGCACGATGACCACTGCAGTCACCGAATGAAACTCATGTGTTATCTTCTCGACAAACTCTTATTTATCTAAACACTTGAGAAGAAAACCAACAAGGTCCCTCCAATATAACAGATTACTATAGATGCAGAATTTGATAGCTCAGGCTCTCAAGAGCTCTCGAAAGCTTTAGTCAAACCCGATTTCGTGGAGGAACTTCAAGCTTTTAAAATGTACATGCCAATAATTATCTGACAAGAAGACAAGTACTCTTCCACTTGTTGACTATCATACTACCCTCCCGTTGCCATCTCTATCTGTAAATTTTCTAAACTTTCTCCTATGAAATTAATATCCAACAACTTATGATTTTCCTCCATTAAAATATTGTCAAGGCCCTGGCCTTTTACCAGCTTAGTGGGATTTACTTCAATATTGAACTCAATCATTTTGCAATCCATCTCGCCCTTTTCCCGTCAATATCCGGCTGAGTCAAAACATATTTTACAGAAGAAGAAGGAACATATGGCGACCTTTGGAATGAAGTTGATATAAATTCTCAATGCTTTTGGGAAGATTTCCAAGAGAGCATAAGCTTGTTTCGGGATAGGGTCATATTTTAGTTTAGAGTCTCTGAGAGTTTTTTTGAAGAAAGCCATGGGATGATCAAAATTTTCCTCGCCTTTCTGAAGCAGTGGATCACGCTTAATTGCGGTCATAGTAGGAAGAAAAGGAAAAGACATAGAAAGTCTTACTGTAATCTGGGCTGATTAGAATAGGAGATTCTATGATCGCTTGTTTGATATCCTTAAAAGAGTTTCTTGTGTTGTCTATCCATTTTATCTCATACCCCTTTTTCAGCATGCATGTTATGTGTTTGACTAATTCAGCAAAATTGGGCACAAACCTTCTAACAAAATTTATCTTATCGAGCAGTGACTGAATGTCCTTCCTTGACCTCGGCAAGAACAACTTTTGAATTGCCTCCACCCATGCTGGATCAATCATTACACCTCGGCTGAAACGATGTGACCCAAGAGCCTACCCTTTCTTAGAGAAAACTGAGACTTCTTTTTGGGATTCACCGAGATCCCCGAATCACTGTGATTTTTAAGAACACTCTTTTCGGGATACAAGTTTCATGTTCTCATGGTCAGTTGGAATATAATTTGTATTGATTACCTGTATATGAGGATCTAATCCTTGTCCTTTTCTCCCACTTGGCTATGTCCATGGCCCTTTGAATGTGGCCTCTATTTATCTTCATTAACCCAGTTGGGTCATCTTGGCATACATAAAGGTACCCTAAGGAGGATAATGCAAATTTCTCCCTCGGTCATCGGTGGACTGAAATCTTATTGTAACTGGAAAAGCCATCAAGAAAATACATGACCTTTGCCCCTGAAATTATTTGTAACAAGTGTTCCATCTTAGGAAGAGGATAGTTGTCCTTCTTAGAGAATTTGTTTAAGTTTCTAAAATCTACACACAACCGACCTCGCCATTCTTCTTCCTTACGATCACCTGATTGGCAATCCATTTGGAGTATCTCAAGGAAATTATGATCTTGGCATCTAGGAGTTTTTAATTTCTCTCTCAATCAAAGGCAACAGAAGAGGGACTGATAGGTCTGAGCTTTTTTTTTGAAAGGAATGGTGTCTTTTCAAGAGGTATCTTATGTTCAATAATATCGACTATAAGTCTTTAAATCACTATATTTCCAAGCAAAAACATCATACCTTCTTCAAAACATCATAAAGATTTGTATTTCCTCTCATCAACAATCAATTCGAAGACAAATTTATAAATTTCCATCGATTTTACCTCTTATGTTAAGTGCTCGTGGAACAAATGGATCTTTCTCCTTTTGGTCTGTCTTGTAAGGGACATCATTCTGACCGAACAACCTCTCCAATGGCACCAAACCTCAAGGTATATAATTTTTGGGTAACTGAACAATGTCATGCTAGCCCAACTTCTTCTTTTTGGTAGCTCAAAGTTCCATGATTCTCTTTCATTAAGATTCTCACTAATCAATGTGCAATTCAGAAAACTCATCTACCACTTGGAGAAATCTATTGAGTTCATCATCATCTTCAAAAAACTTTCCAATATTTGATATTATCGTGCAAGGAGGGTCGATATTTTTACTTGAATCTCATAAAATGAGCTTAGGGGAATGGGCGAATGAATCAAGCCGATGAAATAAAGAAGAGAATCAGCGAGCTGATTTATATCCCTTGGTATATATGAAATTTCAAAACAGAAAAAGACTCACGCACTTTCCATACCTCGTCTCTATAAGATTTTAAATGGACATGCTTAGCTTGAAAGGTGTTGTTTAACTGTTGCACGATGAGGTCTGCATCTCCCAATACCTTCAAACCTTTTATTCCCATTTCTTTGGCTGAATTTAATCCCAACAAAAAAGCCTCATACTGCCATGTTTTTAGTAGCTTTGAAGTCGAGCTTGAAAGACAAAGATATGGTCTCCCTTGAAGGAGAGATCAGAACTACCCCAGCACCTGTTGAGTCTTTAGTGTTGGCCCCATCAAAGTACATAGTCCAGATTGAAATGTCTTCACTTTCGGGGATCAAGGTTCAATAGGCTTCACTAGATGCATAGGAGTTGATTGACAATCATCAATCTGAAGGATGCATGAACCAAAATATGTATCCATAGCATAGATAGGATTATTGACGGAATTCTTTCCATCGTTGATTATGTAAGCAAGCTGGTTTTCCCTATAAAGTATTTTCATTTCCCCACCAAACACAGGAATCGTGAGCATATGAAATATCCATCTGCAGTGTACCTCCTAATCTTTTCCCCATGAACGAGACAAAAGAAGCCCAAACCTAGGTGGAATATCAGCAACCACTATGTCCATAACCATGCTCCTCATTGGCTGTTGAGCAAGGTTAATAACCATGTCTTTGATGAGACCGAGACATCTGACCTTTCTAGAATCAAAGGAGAAAAGATCTTGATATGGTTTGGTGACCTCGAGACCAAGCTCATCCATCACCGCCTTTGGCATAAAGTTATGTGATGCCCCAGAATCAAACAAACAATTGTGAAGATTTTAACATGGACATTTAGGATATAAACAGGATAAGAATCATCAATGTCTTCTATCATAGGCCCTATGGTTGCTTTAGGCTTATCATCTTGTAGGTTCATGAAATCATCCGATGGAGAAGTCTTAGGCTCAAGAGACTTCAAGATGGCTACTTTAAAGATTTCATTCTTCATAAGTTCAGTCAAAGGCATCTAGATTCCTTTAATTTTTTGAATTTTTGATTCAAAATTGAAAGAGAGAGATGATCTATCTAAAACCTTTAATTCATTGGATGGAGCTTTGAGGCTGACTTGTCCCTTGACTGGGGACTGAGTTTGTTTCTTCAATTGTTTCGCTGAAAGGGGGGTTTGTTTTTCAGGAGCAAGAGGCTGATTGGCAACAACCTCATTACTTTTCGCTGGGGCAGAATCCTCCTTATCCTTCACAGGAGCAGCAATGGGTGTTTTTGGACCAACACTCTTGGATCTTAAGTTGTAACCTTTCTAATAATCTGTCAAGTAGACAGCTCCCTCCACACTCGCTTCCTGAATTTGGTGATCCATCAAAATTTCTTAATAGTTTACCTAAGGCTAAAAAATGAAGTATCATCTCCCCATCACCAAATAGTTTATCTCATCAACATCCTCAATTTCATCGGGAGAAGGCTGTTGCTCTTCATCCAATACTACATTCTGAAGAGGTGGTCTGATCCTCTGCTCATCAACTGGATTTCTATCTCTTTGAAGGATCTCAACTTGTGGGTTATTCCTTCTATAAGGAAAAACATTTGGATTTCTAGGAGCGAAAGTATTTGACTCTTTCACTCTTGCTGGTTTCTGATTTTGGACCTTTAGTTTCGACATTTCAGATGTCAGACTGTCCAACATCTTAGCCATATTTTCCATTTTACTATTAGAAGAAGAGGAGGACTCAACATCAGACTTCTTCCTCTCACCCTTCCCTCTTTAATCTCTCGTGGATGCCGTAGAATGTTAGACTCAACCTCGAGGAAAGCATCTTGCATTAAATCAAGCATAGATGATCGTCTTTCTCTAAGGATAACACAAAACTCTGCATCAAAGGCAACAAAGAATGTGATCTTTTCCGATGCATCACTTATTTAATCTCTGCTAGGATCTTACCAAACATTTTATTAAATCTCTTGATGAATTCTCTCAGACCGATTCTCCACCTCCTCTCTTCAAATTTCCAAACTCGAAAATGTAGTATAACAGATCTCTTCTCTCTCCCCATTGTTTCAGAATAATTCTCATCTAATTGTTCAATACCTCTGATCAATTTGTCGGGTAGCTCTTTGATCCATTTTCGGGCTTGGCCATCCAAACTCGAACAACTCTAGTCAACACATCTTCTTCTAAAATATTAATGTTTTCTGCATAAACATAAAAAGCTTCAATATGTTCTCAACAGTATAATCCCCAGATACAGTAAACTTCGGCATATATTTATGATAATATCCAATTGGCATAGTAGACAAAGGATTCGGCAATACAAGTAAGCATATCCATTAAGATCTGTTCCATCCCTCGTCAGGCATGACAATCTTGGTGATTGATACAGTTGAGGAACTTGTAGGAGATGATGGGGGAGATGAGTTTCTTGAGTTAGAATAGAATGGTTGTTTTACTTCGTCTTGAGCAGAAGGTTCATAAATCGGTGAAAAATAAGAGGCTTTATAAAATTGACAAGCAACAACGCTAAATTCTCTCACCCTTAGAGGACAGATCATAGAGAATTTCTTCAAGAACAGGCAAATTAGTGTGAGTGTATATGACACCTTTCGGCTCATAGCATGAATCAAAAGAAGATGAAGAAGAATTTCCTTTCTGTTTGGAGGATTCTGTATTCATTTTGGATGTGATGAAATGTCAATCTCAAGAATAGAATTAGTAATATTAGAAGAAAATGAAGGTTCTTCTACCTTACAAACTTGAGATGAATTTTTAATTTCCTGAGAATTTTGAGTTTTAGCAAAGGATTCAACCAAAGACTTTCTAGATATGGAAGGATGAGTAATGGGCTTGAATAATTCGACCAACTTCCCTGTAGATCCGAAGCCCTTGCAAAGATTTTCCTTACTAATGATCTTCCGATCGAACTCAGGTTGTCAATGGCCTTCCGGTTCGCCCTGGTGTGATCCCTTTTTGGAGCCACTTTGTTCCAATGGATTCGCCAGATAGAAAATTTACAACCTGATAGTGTCTACTTTTTGTCTATCATCAAGAACTAGATCTCTGTCATCTCCTTGCAGCTTCAGCTCGATCTCCTCCCTAACGGCCAATTTGTTATCACCCGTGAAACTTCCAGGTTATAAGCTCCAGATGCCCTGGTAACCAACTCCTTTTGGAAAATATTTTCTTAATAATTGATGTGGTTTTGATCAAGATGAATATCTAGGACCTGGACTGCGGTGTTTAAGACTGTCTAGAGATATCAAATACCACAAGGCCTTCTAGCAATGTAATCAGACAAGGTTTGATTAAATGGAAGAGAAGATAGCAATTGAACCAGACTATACTCATATAAAACAAGCACAATGGGTTTAAGAACTTTCAAGGAAATAACTTATGATTCTTTACTTAATCAATCAATTAGTGAATATGACAAATAATAGATTGTATAAGTACCAATAAAGAAATCATTCACTCATAAGATAATGAGAATGAAAGAAAAAAATCAAACACAACTCAAGGAAGCTTGCAATGTTTCATAAATTAAGAATAAGTCTCTTGATTACAATAGCAGCATGTAGAACCCAAAAATCAAACCCTTGGTTCATCTTCTATCCTAAGCTTTTTAGCATTACAAAGTAGTTCTAAGATCCCGAAAACAAGGATCAAATATACTCAAAATAGTAACCCAAAATTCTGTTACAAAAGAAGTGGGATGCTTCCCAAAATGAGGCAAATCCTGCATTTCTCTCTGTTGATGGTTGGTGTAGTGCAGAACAGCCTCCCAAGGCTAAATGATAACTTTCAACAGAGACCAAGCCTAATTTGTTGATGTAGCCAGGTGTCCTGCTTTCTGTCCTAATTAAAGATGTCCATAAACCTTTGAAACATCTCCTTTCTCCACAATTTGTCAAAAATAATTGTTGTTCTATACTTGATAATTCATTAGACATTCATTTGAAAAGATCTCGAATCTTTTCATCTCAAAAAATCCTTGACCTGTGTAAAAACTCATCCAATTATGGACACACAGGCTTTAAGTGGGTTATCTCGGGAAAGTTTCGGGTGAGTTATCTACCGAAGCACCTCTTTCAAGTGGTTAATGAATGTACCGCCTTGTTCAGCTTAAAAACCAATCGAAGTTGGAACTTTAAAGAAATTTTCAAAATTGCAAAAATGTTTACCCTAGGTCCTCTTTAATGCTCAAGATTTCTTAGATGTTGCAGCACTGGTTCGTGCAGACCTACGAAATTCTACTGGATGTGTGGAAGGCTCTGGTGTATCTATTATGGTCGTGGATAAATTAGCCAAAGCGTCTCAACCCAGCCCCTCTTCCTCGGATTTAAATTCTTTAACTTTGAGCCTTAGAACCTTAGTCATCAGAGTTTCATATTTTCTCCTCGATCAAAACTCTGTTTCTATCCTTGATTTTGTCATGTTTTTCTTTAAGAGTTTGATTCATTTTGAATGTGATCTGCATTTCTCTGAGATCTCAGATTAGAACTTCCATCTCATAACCAATAGAGAAGCTTGTTTATTTTCTTGGTCTTGCCTTTCTGAGGCCTTCTTGATGAGGCTTCTGCTTTTGGTTTCCTATGGGTCTCTGGAGGACTAGATGAAGGTAGGTTTGAATGAAGATCTGCATCCTGTTTGATTTGCAAGTTGTCCTGTGTCTTTTCCATCCCCTGCTTCGATTCAGAGTCACTATAAGGTAGGTTGAGAAGGTTTTTTCCGGTGGGACAGGGTTTTCAGATTGTTTATCTTCAAACTATAATTTCCTCTTGATTCCTCCCTTCTTGCTAAGGGATGCTTTTATAGGATCTCTTGGTATTGAGATTACTTTCCTTTTCCTGTGACTACTCATAGGAGTAGGAGCTTTTCTGCCTATAGCCTTCTTAGTTTCTACCGGAAGTCTTTCTATTTGAAATTCATTCCAAAAAAAAAAGAAACCCCACTCAATATGTTTCCTCTGCAAAGATTCTCTCACAAGTAGAGTAATCAACCCTTGATGTGATAACCTTCTTGCAACTTTAGCAGGATGGGATTTCACTTGTCTTTCCATATTCGTTAGGGTTTTGTGAAATTAGTAAGGTGCTTATCATTCTCACAGGAAATGATCTATGTTTAAAATGGTAAAACATTACCCTGTTGTAGCGCCCTCACAAGTGATATACACCAAAATTTCTTTCAACAGATTGCTATTTGGGTTCCACACATTAATGTCCTTCTTCCAGGTCAAAGATTTATGCATTGGTAACAAATATGACCTGAATTTGACATTTGATGGTGAGGTAGTTTTAAACCAACAGTCCCCCTCGCTTCCTCGATAACTCTGTAATTTCCAAGAATGGCTTCTTCGTCGGCTAATCTCTCCCCTTCCACTTTAGGAAACTCTTCCATCAGGAGAGCAGTGCTCGCCAACCGTTGGTGAAATACACAATTTCTCACAAGATGCAAAAACTCTAGTCCGTCTGGAAACACTCTGCCACCTCTGGATGCGCTTCCAAATACCAAATGCTATCCACCTCGGATCTCAAAACAAGACTTGCTTTCGACATGGGTCAATGTCGATCAGGTTTGGGTAAACCGTGGGAAATAAGACGCTTTGGGAGACACTCCACTGGAACTATGAACACAAAGAAAATCTTATGGAAACCTATGGAAATGTAGGACGACACAACCAAGTTCGAAAACTAATCACGCTTTGGACCTAATCAGTTGTCTCTAGAATATGCCGAAACTTTAAATTTTCGAAGACATTTGTATCAACTGAAGATAATATTCAACTTTACCGATAACCCACTGTGCCATTTGACTCCGAAGTGCTTGTCGGACTTAGGTGACACTTTGACGACCATGAGAATGCGGATCTGACTTTGAAAATACGATGCATCGATGAAATCGCGAGTTTATAGTTATTCTTTAGTAATTCCCTGATTCATAATGACTCAATGCTTTATTTCGTATGCGGAATGACCATTAACTCCATGATGGTTAATGTACTTGTAATTGAAATGGAGGGTAGCTCCGTGCAATCATACCTACCAATCACCGCCTTGTGTGGATTTGAAATGACCAATTCAGTTGATAAGACAAAGGGGCTTCAAACCTTTCGGATAGACACCACAAACGTGCATCATCTCCCCGAGATGATGAAGCCATGGTTGTGTTTCTACTAATTGTGCCAATCTTGACATCTGGTTCGTGTGAAAGCATGAGCTTTCATTTTTCCAATTCAAACACTTTCGGTGGTTACTCATTTCCGCTATGACCCCTTTAACTGAATGAAGACTTTCAAGCAAGTTAATGAGCACATTGAGGCTCATTAACCACCGAAACTTGATATTTTTCCATTTTCTTGACCTAACCAAAATCAACATTTCTTTGATCTTGTTTTCAAAATACGTGACTTCTAAATTTACTTTCAGAATTTAGAAATTAAATTTAGATCACAAACTATCACCTAAAAGAAAATAAAATTCACCAATTTATTTTGAGGAGATAACACTTTCCATGGATAACTATCATCAAACTTTAAAAAAAATTAAAAAAAAAAAAAAAAAAAAAAAAAATTCAACATCATCACACTTTGAATATTGCAATCAAGAGTCTTGGGAGATTCTTTTACCTTCAATATCTTCCTTCTTTCCAACACCATCACATGATTTTTTCCTTCATTTGAAATGTCTCAAGATCTTCCTTGTGCCATCGTTACTTTATTCTTTATCTTCACTTGAAAATGTTTTCAAAAATCACATTTGTGAAACAATAAGACCAAGAGTTTTGATGATTCTTTACCTTGATGATCTTGATGGAGGGGTCTCTCAATTTTTCTCTTCTTTGCTTTGATATGTCCTCTAGCTTTAGCCATAGATCCTTGGTAGCATTGTCCCATGCCTTTGATAGGGATTGAGAGTCCACTAAGAATGGTCTTGAGAGCCAATGCATCATTCTTCTTTACCTTTGAGCTTTAAAATTTGACTTGTTCTTCAAGAACATATCCAATCGATGGTTGCCTTCCAAATAGTTGCTGTTCCCATTGTCTCTCAAGCAAATAGAATCTCATCTCTATTCCCTCCAAGTGGAATAGTTTTCCCATCAAGGATTGGAACTTCATCATCCATTTCTCTGTCTATGGATCTCCCTTCAATCTTGTTGAGGCTTGTAGTGAAGTCCCGCTCGAATACCAATTGCTGGACACAACTCACCACACTTAGAGGGGTTGAATGAGTTTGGGGATCTTTTCCCAAAACTTCCCTCTTACACAAAAACTCCTTAGTTAACATTAAACATTTTCTCATTACTCATTTTTTTTCATATATAATCAGTTAGATGTTAATACATATCAACAAATATATATCAACAACATATCAACAACAAATCATCTCCTTACAAGGAACACAAAGAACACAAGATGTATGTGCCATTTTTCTTTTATTATGGACTTCAACTGGGTTTTTCAACAACAACCTAATAGAGTACAACTCTACAAGAGAATCCTACCATATGCAAGACTCATCTTACATTATAATCACCAACCGAGATGAGGGAACAATCCTCAACAGCTATCAATCATAACATAAACAAATGCATCAAACTTGCACCAACCTACAACCAATCTAGAATCAACTCGTACCATAAACAAGAGCATCTAACCATGTACCAAGTATATACAAATCCATGTATCAAATAATCATCAACAATGACTCATCAATATGTACCAACATCATCAACTATACACCATGTATGTGCCAACTCATCAATTGCTTGTCTCAACTATGACTAGTTTTGGATTAGTCAACAACCCCAACTTTAAATAATCATAACTTTGTAAATTCTGTAATGAATAAAGATACAAAACTGATAAAAAATGTTCTTCGTTGTGTTTTATGCAATTCTTTTCTAGGTGTCACTACTTGAACCTCTCAAAAGGAGTTATAGAAAAAGTGCATACCTTTCTCAATTTTGGCTTATTCTAGAGAGTGACCTTTGGTAGAGCATGGCCCAGCCACAAAATATTCATTGAATTGATATGAAACTATTAAAAACATACTAAACTCCTGTATCCTAATCAACACATTTGTTCTCACTAAAATTAGATCTGTTATGAAGACCCTATGACGCTTTTGATTCGAAACACTGCTTTTGACTAGTTTCGTGGACTAGCCACAAACCCTATTTTCCACTGAGTGTAACTCCCAAAATACAACCACCCACAAGATGAATTTTTACCATGATACTTGGGTATGTTTTCAATGGAATATCAATTTTAGGGTCTTAATCATTATATAAAACGTTATAGAGAAAATGGTGAGATGACCAGAATAACATACCTTTAGAAAAGCACCATCAAAATAATTTTCCCTTCCTTGCATTTCGACCTTCTTTCTTCACCTTTCCTCGTAATTTTGGCTTAGATATCCTGGTTACCTCATGAAACACATATAGATATTTAACATTCTCAAGTGTTATTAAAATGAGAGAGCCTTTGCCTCTTATTTATACTCTAATTTAGGGCTTCCCAAAACATCTTCTGGGTCACTGGGCCCCACTTTCCTTTATTTTAGGGTTAACCCAATTTCTAATTTCCTCTCCATTAAATTTATTATTTAAATAATTTATTTTGTATTCACTTTGAATTAGTACACTCCATCACTTCACTTTTATTATTTACCTTTTAAAACCCTAAACCACTTTTGACTACTTTGACCTTTTGGGGCTTCTATATGACATGAGGGTCCTCCAACTTCTCAGAGCCATAACTCAAACCTGAGGATTTATGTGATTCTTTCCACATACCACCATAAATAAGTATGACATGTACTATCGATATAGAATAGTATTGTTTGAAAATATATCATAACTCATACTGCTACTCCATCAAACAAACTTGGGTCCATTACGAAACCCTGGGTCTCCAAATTCTCATGGCCATAACTCTCTAAACATGAGGAGTTATGATGTTATACATACCACCTCGTAAATAGCATGACAAACACTATACATATAGGATAGTTTCCTTTGAAAAATTCAATGTCCTCCATCTCATTATTCCACATACAAGCATGGGTCCTCCAACCATTTTTCTATGATAACTCAATCCACAAAGCTGCCTTCCGCAGGGTTTTAACCATAAGGGGAACACTTTGAGTTCATCCATTTGTGCACCTTTATCAATCATGATAAGACAATAATGAGAGCATGGTTACTCCAACAATTTTCTTCTAGGATAACTCAATCCATAAAGCTGCCTTCCCGTGAGGGCTTTTGCTATAAGGGGACCACTTTGAGTTCATCCATTTGTGCACCTTATCAATCATGATAAGAAAATAATGAGAGTAAGGGTCCCAACCATTCTTCTAGGATAACTCAATCAAGTAGCTGCCTTCTCCCATGAGGGCTTTCACCATAAGGGGACCACTTTGGAGTTCATCCATTTGTGCACCTTATCAATCATGATAAGACAATAATGAGTCATCTATACATTTTTTCCAACAATGCATCATACCAATGAAACCACAAATAATCCATATTCATCATGTATCAAATGATAACTCATTGATCCATCTTCATTCTATGCATTCTCATCAAGGAAAATACATATTATATTACATCAATAATCAATCAATCAATCCTTTGACATCAATCAATCACTTGACATCAATCAATCAAACCATTGGCATCAATGACAACAAGATCCAAGACTTTGGTTATCATCATAGAATCCATCTCATGATCAAATAAATGTGTCAGAATCTTGTGAAGCTACACTGCTTCGCACACTCAATGTTATATAATATGCTTCTGTGGTACTCAAGGCCACAAAGATTTGTTTGCTGCTGCACTAGGAAGCCATGGCAAACTTCACGGTAAAACAACAACTGGATGTGTTCTTCCAGTCCACTATACTTTCTATCCATTTTTACTATCCTTGCAAACTCAAGTCTACACTAGAGACATATCTCAAGCCATATCTAACTGTGCCTCGTAGATATCTCAATACATGTTTTGTTGTTGTCCAGTGAGTTTGTCTTGATTGAATCATGAATTGGCTAAGTACATTCTTTGCATAGCATATATCGAGTCTTGGTTTAACTAGATACATCAGTGATCCGATCAACTATGGAACAATTTCTTCTGAATCGTCATCATTTCAAATTCATCATCATCGGTGTAGGCATGGATTTACATTTAGTGATATTGAACTTCTTCAATATCCTCACTGTATATTTTCATTGACTCAGGAAAAGTCTTAATTGTCCTCTATCATACTTCTTGTCCCAAGAATTTGTGCTTCATACCCATATCCTTCATCTCAAAATCAAAAGTCAAATCTTTCTTGTATCCAACAACTTGGTTTCTAGATCAAGTGTCTCATGATAGACAACTCCCTCTAATTGTGGGAATCCTCAGGCCACATATCTCGGTTTGTATTTCTCGACATTTCCATCAACTGCATGCTTGATTTTATAGATCCACTTGGAAGTCACCATAGACTTCCCTACTGGTCTCAGAACAATGTCTCATACATAATTATTTAAGATATACTAGTATTCGTCTGTTATGGCATCTTTCCATACCTGTTCACTTGTTGCTTCTATATGAAAAGAAGGATCAGAATCAATGGTGTGGCTCATGGATGAAGAGTAGCACGAAATATATCTTTGTTCTATCAGGATGTGCCTTGAGAGACTTGTATGTTTCTCTTCCTCCTGCAGAGTGAGCCTAGGCAGACCTTTTATGCCCTACTACAATATCTCTAGACGTATCAACTAGAGCACCTGGACCATCTAGAATAATGTATGTCTTCCTCTGAACTGCTGAAGGGGGAGAAGGTATTGTCTCATTGTCAATCTTGATTTGAGATTATATGGATCTTTGAAAGGCTATCTCTTCTTCAAGGAAAACATATCTACTTGTCTCAATCTATCTCCGACCAGGAATGTCGATCTGGAATGTCTTCGAAGATTCCTTTTGTCCCATAAATGTATCCTTTCTCCCTGAAGGGTCTAGCTTGGACTTCTTCTCTTTGGGTACATGAAAATACACTGGGCACCCAAATATCCCAAAGTGTTCAATCTCAGGCTTCACTCTGGTGAAGGATTCTTTAGGAGCTATGTTTTCCAAAGTCTGGTGAAGACTCTTGTTTTGAACATATACTGTGTCATGCATTCTTATGCCCATAGAATCATAGAAATATTTTGATCATTCATTATTGCATTGGTTACCTCAATGATGGTTTTATTCTTCCTCTTTATTAAATAGTTTTGACTCCCTCTGAGTCAAGTGACTCCCTCTGAAGGATAACCATCTTCCTTTGTTGTTAACCTGTTTGGAACAAGAAAATAAGAGGAACCAACACAATAATATCTCTTAAAGGAGAATAATGAGTACATCTCTAGAATCAAAACAATTTAAGGATTGTTGTCACAACTAAAACACCTAATTGTAATGTATCAAAATTGTAAAGGAATGAAAATTACAACAATCAAACCTGGAGTCTTCACTTCCAACGTGTTGTTCCTCTGATTTCACTGAGATCCCTATGGATCCATGACTTCAGAAAAATGTTCCTTCCTCCTGCAATTACCCTCATGACAATGATACAAATAATATATATACAAGTGCATACATGAGGGTGCTGATATTATTTCTCCAACGACACCTGGATGATTTCTGTCCTCTGACATCTTCATGAATAAGGTAGTCACAGTGTCATCTTTTTGTATCACCCAAAATAATTCTTCCTCTGAATTCTTGTCTTTCAGGAACTTGAAGTTGCTTGATTCATCAAGATTATCTTCCATCATAGTTATGTTCATCATAATTTTAGATTTTTCACAAACCCTTGTCAACTGGGATAGAAAACCTAACGGCTAGGCTAAGCTAGAAACCTTAGGTTTTGTTGGGCTTATGAATGCCACCAATAAGCCTTGAATTTCATAAGAACATAGGTAATCTTGATGGCTTCTTCAAAGCATTGCAGAAACCCTAAAAACTAGAAATCTGTAGAAATTTGCGGAACCCTAGAAACCCTAGGGACAAAAATTAAAAATTATTGGAATTTCACTTTAAGAGCTTCTAGAGGTGTGCTGAAGGAGTCCATACCCTCCTGTCCAAATTTCATCCCCAACGTCCAAGTATTAAAGGCTGGAAAACCTAAAAAAGGAGGGCCATACGGATTTTCTGGAAACCCTAGGAGGGTCGTACGGTTCTGCAGAAATGAGAGGATGACTAGTAGATGTTTGTGCAATGGGTTCTTCAAGACCAATGTTCTGAAACCATGTTTATTTTTCTGTAATCTAGTCTTAAGCATGAAGTTCATTCCATTTTTATCATTTTACTTAAACCATAGACAATTTGTTACAACAACCAAGATCACAAGAAGAAACACCATGCACAAGTACATAAGAAGTATCCTGGGAAACCCTTCTCAACAAGGGAAGAAAAACCAACCAATCCTTTGCTATATTCTTCAAGAGAAAGACCTCCACCACCATAAATAACTAACACACAAAAGGGTGCTTCACAAACCCTAGAAGACTAGCACCCAAGAGAGGTGCACACTTTTCCCAAGAACAAGTGTTTGCTGAAATTTCCAAACTCACACTTGTGATTATAATTCCTCAATGGGGAATTTACCTTTATTTATATTAGACTGAACCTGTCAACATAAGTGTCTATTGGCACAACATGGCCGACCTCAATAACTTATAATATAATTAATAATTACCATATTAATTATCTTTTACATTAAGGTGGGGCCTACTTGTACCATTTACATAAAAATTAGGGTTACAGGTAAGTCTGACTCTTGAAAAACATAGCAAGGGATCTCATACACCCACTAGTGCTCAACCACTAGGGGCAGAGCCATCTGTGCTCATCCACAAGGATGTCCATATCTCTATCTCATTGGGTCTCATAAGATAACCACACTCACTAGTGCTCAACCACTAGGATCACGTTCACCTGTTCTCATCTAAAGACACACCCAACTCAACATATATTCTTTCTCAC
This sequence comes from Picea sitchensis, assembly GCA_010110895.2. Lineage (NCBI taxonomy): Eukaryota > Viridiplantae > Streptophyta > Pinopsida > Pinales > Pinaceae > Picea > Picea sitchensis. The sequence continues at coordinate 99,002 of SNQJ01S0022415.1, read as the reverse complement.
TGCATTACACAGGATATTCATATAGATTTCATCATCTCAACTCTCTTCTCAGAGGAGGATAATACATCGTTTCATTTATGTCTCAGAATGATGCACCCATCTCATGGGATTTCACAAGTTCACCTGCGCTCAACCACAGGCACGTCCAACTCAACAGATCTTCTTTCTCACTGTGTTACATAGAAGAATCATTTGGGGTTCTTCTCAACTCTCTACAAGGAGGAGGCCAACACAACGTTCCAGTTCTGTCTCAGATAGGAACCGCACACCCAAATTAGGGGCTCTCTCTTAAATTTGTGTCCTGGAGGATGTCTCATGCAACTATAATCATCAACACTCAAAAGATATTATATTTATTAATAATGTTTGCAAATATGCACCTATATTCTGATTAATTCTTTTAATTAAAAAACAAATATGTGCAACACTCAAAATCTGAAACAACAATTGAAGTTTCAATAACAGAATGTAAAACAGAGTTGTAAAATATGCGCATCATAGTTGCAAGAATGAATATATAGAGTTGTAAAATATGCACATCATAGTTGCAAGAATGAATATCATATATATATATATATATATATATATATATATATATATATATCATTTAGTTTCCATTTTTAGAGTAATAAAAATTCATTTAATATGTTCATATTCCTATCCAAGAGATGTAAATAATTTATTCTTATTTAGCCAAACTATTACAAATATTAAGTGGAATAAAATAATATCAAGTAGAAATTTCTGCAAAATTAGAACTTGCCTCTTGATGTCATCTTGAATGCATTTATAATAATTTTCCTGCTCTCATGGGATTGATATTACATATTTCCCTTTTCAACTTGATCATACAAAAATGATTTTTCACTTCAATGTGTTTAATTATAGCATGGAATCCAAAATTATTGGATATCCCAATACAACTTTAATATCACATTTTAACAATGTGGGTTGTGTTTCAATATTTTTTATATTCTTCTAACAACTTTTCTAACCAAAACAGATTCCTTTGTGGCTCGGTGAACAACAACATATATTTCCTTTACAGCTAAAATAGATATTGTTGGTTTCTTATTGTTGGTCCATGAAACCAAACCTCCATTCATCATGAAATATTGATGTTAATTTGAGTTTATCAATATCATATGCACAATTTGCAATACAATAGAAGATGAGTTGTGGTATGCTTTTTGAAATCTTTTGTGCTTATTAATATCACATGTGCAACTTGCATTACAACAAAGGATGAGTCGTGGTATGCATTTTGAATTTCTATTGAATGTGATACCATAATTTTTTATTCCCCAAAGAAATAATATTCATCATGATCAATCATCTCAAATTTTAGGCATAAATAAATCTAATTTCCTTGAATCATTACACATAAACACTTTATCCAATTTAGTAGCCAACTTAGGCATAAATAAATCTTATTTCTTTGAATAATCACAAATAAACACTTTATCCCCATTGCATAAGGCCAAAATTAATTGACTCACCAATATATACAGCCAACCAGACCTTCAGAGATCTTATGGGGGTGGGCACTTTTCACTTTAAACCCACCCACCTTTTCAATTAACCACCTTTATACACTTGCTCACTTCAACATTGCAATGCATAAATCTCTTCGCCCCAAGAAACATCTATGTGTTGATATCATGCTCTTGAAGATCGTCTTAATGTGTACAAGGTTTTTTTGCACCCTGCATACCAAGTGCTCCATACCTTTGTTGTACTATTGTTTAGGTTGCTCCATGTAATTCTTGACCTCCAATGACCTCCAATGAGTGATTTCGAAATGCAATGTTCACATCTAGTTAATGCCCATGTAATTCCAAAGTGGGTGCAACTACTAACAAACTATGATTGAGAATATTATGACAAATGGTGAAAACATTTTTTTAATTTACACCCTCAACTTGGGTATACTCCTTTCCTTTAACTAAACTTATTGTATCAATTCATTAGTTTTAGACTATACTTCTACTTAAATTTCCACTTGCATCCTATTACCTTCCTTTCATATGGAATATTTGTAAGTGTTTTTAAGTTTTATTTTCATTAGTATCCATATTCAACATCATTGATCCAGTTGGATGTTGGTGGCCACCCACTATTCCACTGGTTCTCTCTTTATAGTTTTAGTTCAACGTGTTCTTTTGTACTTATTTGTATTTGTGGGTTATACACTTCTGGGTTGTCTGAAGTCTCATGGCATAGGGGAAGACCCAAGGTTCAACTCTAGCACACCAACAAGCCTAACTATTGGCCCTTTCTGCTACACCAAGGATGCACCACCTCGGCGAGCAATAGGGTTGTGGTGGGGAATGGTGTGTCTACAACTAGAGGAAAATGTGTGGAATCACAAGGCCAAACATCGAGATCAGATTATTTTTCAATCATAAACCTAATTCACGTACTATATATCAGATCTAACATACTAATGCATCATCGAAGTAACAGAGAAAAGAACATCAAAGAATTAATCACACACACAACAATAGATATACATGGTTCACCTTCCTAGGGCTATGCCCATAGAACTGTGATTTAGAATATATTAGTGAAAGATTAGTTCTATCCGCCTAGCTAGTGCATCTCTCTTTCTCTTTTCTATCTCCTTCCATACACTCCAAATGTGTGGTTGATCTTCACACCCAACACCTATATTCTGATTAATTCTTTTAATTAAAAAACAAATATGTGCAACACTCAAAATCTGAAACAACAATTGAAGTTTCAATAACAGAATGTAAAACAGAGTTGTAAAATATGCGCATCATAGTTGCAAGAATGAATATATATATATCATTTAGTTTCATTTTTTAGAGTGTAATAAAAATTATTTAATATGTTCATATTCCTATCCAAGAGATGTAAATAATTTATTCTTATTTAGCCAAACTATTACAAATATTAAGTGGAATAAAATAATATCAAGTAGAAATTTCTGCAAAATTAGAACTTGCCTCTTGATGTCATCTTGAATGCATTTATAATAATTTTCCTTTTCTCATGGGATTGATATTACATATTTCCCTTTTCAACTTGATCATACAAAAATGATTTTTCACTTCAATGTGTTTAATTATAGCATGGAATCCAAAATTATTGGATATCCCAATACAACTTTGGTTATCATGACATTTTAACAATGGGTTGTGTTCAACATTATTTTTAATATTCTTCTAACAACTTTTCTAACCAAAACAGATTCCTTTGTGGCTCGGTGAACAACAACATATATTTCCTTTACAGCTAAAATAGATATTGTTGGTTTCTTATTGTTGGTCCATGAAACCAAACCTCCATTCATCATGAAATATTGATGTTAATTTGAGTTTATCAATATCATATGCACAATTTGCAATACAATAGAAGATGAGTTGTGGTATGCTTTTTGAAATCTTTTGTGCTTATTAATATCACATGTGCAACTTGCATTACAACAAAGGATGAGTCGTGGTATGCATTTTGAATTTCTATTGAATGTGATACCATAATTTTTTATTCCCCAAAGAAATAATATTCATCATGATCAATCATCTCAAATTTTAGGCATAAATAAATCTAATTTCCTTGAATCATCACACATAAACACTTTATCCAATTTAGTAGCCAACTTAGGCATAAATAAATCTTATTTCTTTGAATAATCACAAATAAACACTTTATCCCCATTGCATAAGGCCAAAATTAATTGACTCACCAATATATACAGCCAACCAGACCTTCAGAGATCTTATGGGGGTGGGCACTTTTCACTTTAAACCCACCCACCTTTTCAATTAACCATCCTTTATACACTTGCTCACTTCAACATTGCAATGCATAAATCTCTTCGCCCCAAGAAACATCTATGTATTGATATCATGCTCTTGAAGATCGTCTTAATGTGTACAAGGTTTTTTGCACCCTGCATACCAAGTGCTCCATACCTTTGTTGTACTATTGTTTAGGTTGCTCCATGTAATTCTTGACCTCCAATGACCTCCAATGAGTGATTTCGAAATGCAATGTTCACATCTAGTTAATGCCCATGTAATTCCAAAGCGGGTGCAACTACTAACAAACTATGATTGAGAATATTATGACAAATGGTGTTACTTTTTTAATTTACCCTCAACTTGGGTATACTCCTTTCCTTTAACTAAACTTATTGTATCAATTCATTAGTTTTAGACTATACTTCTACTTAAATTTCCACTTGCATCCTATTACCTTCCTTTCATATGGAATATTTGTAAGTGTTTTAAGTTTTATTTTTCATTAGTGATCCAGACTAACATCATTGATCCAGGTGGATAATAGTGGCCACCCACCTATTCCAATTGGTTCCTCTTGATAGTTTTTAGTTCAACATGTTTATCTGTAATGATGAAATTTGTTTTTTAATTGTGGGTTATACACTTCCTGGGTTGTCTAAGCCCCTGCTGGCATATAGGGAAGACCTGTTCAACTCCTCTAATAGCACATCAACAAGCCCCAACCATTCAGCAAACACTCAAGCAAGGCATGCGCCTCACTGGTGAAGCAATAGTTGTAGACATGTGTGTCTACAACTAGAGGAAATGCAAGTGGAATCAAGGCAGCCACACATAGAGATCATATTATTATTTTCCTAGCATAAACCTACTTCGCACAGTTGTATATCAGATCTAACATACTAATGCATCATCAGTAATGTATAAAGAACACAAATATCAATCACACACGCCAGTCATGTGGGATATACATGGTTCACCTCTCTCTAGGGCTATGTCCATAGAACTGTGATTTATAATATATTAGGTGAAAGATTATAGTTCTATCCGCCAGCCTTAGCTTGCGTGCATCTCTCTCTCTCTTTCTCTCTTTTCTTATCTTCCTTCCATAAGACCCAAGCAGGTGTATTGATCTTCACACCCAACACCTATATTCTGATTAATTCTTTTAATTAAAAAACAAATATGTGCAACACTCAAAATCTGAAACAACAATTGAAGTTTCAATAACAGAATGTAAAACAGAGTTGTAAAATATGCGCATCATAGTTGCAAGAATGAATATATATATATATATCATTTAGTTTCATTTTTTAGAGTGTAATAAAAATTATTTAATATGTTCATATTCCTATCCAAGAGATGTAAATAATTTATTCTTATTTAGCCAAACTATTACAAATATTAAGTGGAATAAAATAATATCAAGTAGAAATTTCTGCAAAATTAGAACTTGCCTCTTGATGTCATCTTGAATGCATTTATAATAATTTTCCTGCTCTCATGGGATTGATATTACATATTTCCCTTTTCAACTTGATCATACAAAAATGATTTTTCACTTCAATGTGTTTAATTATAGCATGGAATCCAAAATTATTGGATATCCCAATACAACTTTGGTTATCACATTTTAACAATGTGGGTTGTGTTTCAATATTTTTTATATTCTTCTAACAACTTTTCTAACCAAAACAGATTCCTTTGTGGCTCGGTGAACAACAACATATATTTCCTTTACAGCTAAAATAGATATTGTTGGTTTCTTATTGTTGGTCCATGAAACCAAACCTCCATTCATCATGAAATATTGATGTTAATTTGAGTTTATCAATATCATATGCACAATTTGCAATACAATAGAAGATGAGTTGTGGTATGCTTTTTGAAATCTTTTGTGCTTATTAATATCACATGTGCAACTTGCATTACAACAAAGGATGAGTCGTGGTATGCATTTTGAATTTCTATTGAATGTGATACCATAATTTTTTATTCCCCAAAGAAATAATATTCATCATGATCAATCATCTCAAATTTTAGGCATAAATAAATCTAATTTCCTTGAATCATTACACATAAACACTTTATCCAATTTAGTAGCCAACTTAGGCATAAATAAATCTTATTTCTTTGAATAATCACAAATAAACACTTTATCCCCATTGCATAAGGCCAAAATTAATTGACTCACCAATATATACAGCCAACCAGACCTTCAGAGATCTTATGGGGGTGGGCACTTTTCACTTTAAACCCACCCACCTTTTCAATTAACCATCCTTTATACACTTGCTCACTTCAACATTGCAATGCATAAATCTCTTCGCCCCAAGAAACATCTATGTATTGATATCATGCTCTTGAAGATCGTCTTAATGTGTACAAGGTTTTTTGCACCCTGCATACCAAGTGCTCCATACCTTTGTTGTACTATTGTTTAGGTTGCTCCATGTAATTCTTGACCTCCAATGACCTCCAATGAGTGATTTCGAAATGCAATGTTCACATCTAGTTAATGCCCATGTAATTCCAAAGTGGGTGCAACTACTAACAAACTATGATTGAGAATATTATGACAAATGGTGAAAACATTTTTTTTTAATTTACACCCTCAACTTGGGTATACTCCTTTCCTTTAACTAAACTTATTGTATCAATTCATTAGTTTTAGACTATACTTCTACTTAAATTTCCACTTGCATCCTATTACCTTCCTTTCATATGGAATATTTGTAAGTGTTTTAAGTTTTATTTTTCATTAGTGATCCATATTCAACATCATTGATCCAGGTGGATATTAGTGGCCACCCACCTATTCCAATTGGCTCCTCTTGATAGTTTTTAGTTCAACGTGTTCTTTAGTACTTATTTATAATTGTGGGTTATACACTTCTGGGGTTGTCTGAAGCCCTGTTGGCATAGGGGAAGACCCAAGGTTCAACTCTAATAGCACACCAACAAGCCCTAACTATTGGCCCTTTCAGCAACACCTGCGAAGCAGATGCAGTCTCACCTGAAGTAGCAATAGGGGGTTGTAGGAAACAGGTGTCTACAACTAGAGGAAATGCAAGTGGAATCAAGGCAGTCAAACACGGAGATCAGATTATTTTTTCCAATCATAAACCTAATTCACACAGTTATATATCAGATCTAACATACTAATGCATCATCAGAGTAACAGAGCAAAGAACACAACATCAATCACACACAACAATAGGATATACATGGTTCACCCTCTCCCTAGGGCTATGCCCATAGAACTGTGATTTATAATATATTAGGTGAAAGATTATAGTTCTATCCGCGCTCTTAGCTTGCAGATCTCTCTCTTTCTCTCTTTTCTCTATCTCCCTTCCATGCGCACCCAGTTGCAGGGTTGATCTTCACACCCAGCTGAAAATCTTACAACACAGACTTCTCTCTCGGAAACAATAACAATCAATTCTCATACATAATATCTCCTTATATCTAATCCATCCCAGGTCCTCTTGACCTTTATTTATACATTACAATAGCTCATTGACAGCCTTAGGTTGAAGCCTAGGTGTCTAAAACCCTAGGTCAACTTGACCCCCATTTTCATGACTTTGCCAGCCTGTCTTTCCTTCCTTCCTGCGAGGTTCTCCAAAGAATCTACCAGTGGATTTTTCCTCTTGGTGAGTTGTCCATGATCAACCTTCCTTGCTTCTATGCCTTCCTCCATCTCCTTGTTGAATGAATTTCTCTCTCGGACTTCGCTCCATCTTTTCTTCTTCTTTAACCACTTCAACTTGATCTCAGTCAACCTTCCTTCCGCATAGTTCATGTTTCACCTTTTCTTCCATAACCAAGGGCCAATAGGCCCCAAAAACTCATTTGTGGCTTGTCCCAAGGCACTCTCATCTGAACCTTTTGTTTTACTTCGACTTCAGACTACATAGCGTAGCCTTTGCTTCCTGCTATTTTCCTCCATCCTGTGTGCAGACTGTCTTTCTTGTGTCTGGTACCCAGTCTCAACTGCACCTTGTACCTAGACCTTCATCTTCTGCCTTTATAAAGAGATACGAGGTAGCTGGTTATCATAGTACAATTTCAATCACCTCCCATTCACCAATCCTTCCTTCCACTCCCCATTCAAAGTCTTCAACTGCACAACTCCTCCTTCTGTAACACAGGCAACCTCATATGGCCCCAACCAATGTGTTATGAACTTCCCTAGATGCTTCATGAAGTTTCTATCATATACCAATACCATATCTTCTTGCTTAAATGCTTTCTTCTTGAGATGTCTGTCATGGTAGGACTTTTCTCATTCCTTATGAACCTACTAATGGAATTCTACAATAAATCTATCTTCTTCTAGTTCTACCAACTGTGCGAGCCTCTCTTGAACAATGCAAGTGTCATCCATATCTGTAAAGTCTACAATTCTTAATCTAGAAACTAAATATTCCATGGGTACAACTGCTTCTAGGCCATAAACCAACTTAAAGGGGGTTTGCATTGTCATATTCTTACAAGTAGTTCTATAGGCCCATAATACTGTTGGTACTCTCAAATCCCAATCATCTCTGTTTACACTGCAAATATTCGTCAGTGTTGTCTCCAAGATCTTGTTGATGGATTCAACCATACCATTTCCCTGCAAGTGGTAAGGGGTGCTCTTCTGATGGTGAACTTCAAATTCTTGAGTCAAGGCTTCAATAGTCTTATTAATAAAATGTGTACCTTGATCACTCATGAGGATCTTCGGGCATCCAAACTTGGTTATGATATCATCAAATATGAGACACGCAGCTGTAGTTTCACTACAGTCCCTAAATTCTCGTGTTTTTGCCCATCTGGTCAAATAATTTGTCATCGTGATGATGTATTTGGATCCTATGTACTTTCCTAGTGGGTTTATAGGTCCCACAAAGTCAATGGCCCATTTCTCAAATTCTTGTAAGGTTAGTTGGGGTGCTAAAGGCATCTCATCTCTTTTGGACAGTTTCCCAACTCGTTGGTATACATCACAGGCTCTATAGTATTCTTTAGCATCTCTGTGTAAAATGGGCCACCAAAGGCCAGCTCTAAGAACCTTCTACATTGTTTCTTTTATTGTGTAATTTCCTCCTACGATTCCTTCATAATATTATACTAAAATCAGTGGTCGTTCCACCTCCATAACACATCTTCTTAGGATCTCATCAGGTCCCATATTATATAGTTGGCCAGCTATAAGTGGAAAATCTGTAGCATGCACTACTAGCTGTTACTTCTGAATGATTGTGTAGCGTGAACTACCTGGTTGTGCTAACATTGCTCCTAGTGCAATAGAATATGCATGGACATGCACATGAAGTTCCTTGCTCCAATCTGGGAAAACCATAATAGGCGCAGTAACCATTTTCTGTTTCAGTGTGTCGAAGCTCTGCTGACATTCTTCTGTCCATTGAAACTGACAATATTTCTTCAGAAGCTTCTCCATAGGTGTTGTAATCTATGCATATCCCTTAATGAACTTCCTGTAGTATCTAGTATGTCCCAGTGTAGTGCACAGTTGTTTGAATGAAGTAGGAAGGGGTAAATTGACAATAATGGCAATCTTAGATGGATCTACCAGTAACCCCTGCTTACACTCAATATGGCCTAACAATACTCCAAAGGGTGACAAGAAAATGCATTAATTCAGTTTTAGGGAAATATGACATTTCTGACACTTATCCAACATTAGTATTAAGCATTCAATATGGTTTTTCAATAAGATAAAAATAGTCCAATCATCAAAATAGGCTTCCATAAATTTATGTAAAAACTCCTTGAATGCTTCGACCACCACCCTAGAAAAGATGGCTGGTCCATTCTTCAATCCAAAAGGAATCACTATGTATTGGTAGGATCACCATTTTGTTGCAAACGTGGTCTTATGGTGATCTTCCTTGGCAATCCTGATCTGATGGTATCCTGAAAATCCATCAGTGAAAGAGTAGACTTCCAGTCCTCCCACATTATCTAACACTTCGTCAATAAATGGTGTAGGTAATGGATCATGTAGACATGCATCATTTAGCTTCCTGAGATCTACACAGATTTTGATATCTCCTGTTTTCTTATCCTGAACCACCATAGGGATAATCCACTCTGATTCTTCAACAAGTTGTATGATTCTTCCAGCATTCTGTCTAATTCAATCTTTACTTTCTCCTTATATTTAGGGTTCAATATGTAGGATCTTTGTTTAACTGGCCTTGCATCTGGTTTCAAGGGGATCTTCATCTCTCCCATGGGCCCTTTAATTCCCTTCATATCAGTGAACTTGGTTGGAAACAAGTCCTGATATTCATGTAGTAACTATGTGATCTTATCAATAGTGGCATCATCCCAATAGTCTCCAACATTAGCAAGCTTAGGTGCTTTCTCTATTCCAATATTAATTTTCTTGATTTTGATCGGTTGTCCAATAAAAGGGAGTTCGACTCCTGGTCTTTCTATATCTCTCTGTCCTTCGGTTTATGTGATGTTCACATTCCTAGGATCATCATCTTCATCGTTATTGATATTGTAACATCCTTGCAATTTCTAAAGAGGTGCACTCCATTCATCCTCTTCTTGCTCCACAGGGAGGCTCGGTGCTTCCTCAAATACTTTCTGTCTTACAGCCTGTAAATCTTGATCTAGTAGAGGGTGCTGACTTTCAAATAAAAAAGTAGCGACAAAATTCTGAGTCATACCTTGCCAATCTGTAGTGGTGAGGCACAGTTCCGCTTCAAGGTACCAGTTGATAGGCATTGTGTCTAGAGTATTGATGAATTTATGCACCCACTACTCTTGAGGAATGCAGCTCCAGGCCTCCTCACACCCTTGCACATGGTCTTTCGATCAGCTTTGACCTGTGTACCTAACTTTGCATCCTTCGATTTGTTCTTAAAATTGTGTTGTCATCAAAGTGCGACATTGTATCTAGTTCACGATGTTCCTTTTATGTGTTCCCCACCATCTTACTCAAGTAGCTTTAAAAGCCTCATCCAGTGCCAATAGTCTCTATTATACTAGTACAATTTCTTCAAATTCCAATAAGAAAGTTTCTAAGTGATTCAAACCATCAAATGTGGGTAAAGTACTTATTTTTGTGTCGATCCAGTGAATTTTATGGTCAATCTAGCACATCTCCATGTAGATACTTCATACATTTTATTTTTCCAGTTCTCTAGTGCTTCTTCTGAGTCTGATGAATATGCACTGTCACTTCGCCAACTTAAATTCCCATATTTTGTAGGATTAGTGTAACCATGTTGTCTTGCTATTAGTTTGTATATATTCTCCAACATATATGTGCGTTCTTCTTCTCTTATGGGCTCTATGTATATGGGACCTTCGTTAGGATCCAAAGGTGTGATGACCCTAAGGCCATCACCTTCAAATGCCATTCTTCTTTTCTTCAAGTCAGAAACAATAGAATTGTTGAAATCTCAATCAATTCCTAATAGCGCGGGGTTAGGATAGCTATCATTGACTATCTCAATAAACTCGAAATCCACAAATGTTCTGACCCCATCGATGTCCACAGGGACATGTTCCATTCTTCTGAAGGGGCTCGTAGCCTACTGATTGGCCATCCTAAGCCTGATAGGGTAATATATCAACATAGGTTTTCCCATCAGTGCCCAGGTGTGCTTCGTCATAACATTGACCTTCGACCCTAAGTCAAGGACCACATAATCTATATCATAATCTCCAATTTGAGCATTAAGGTGTAGTTCCTTATTTGTCCTTCTCTTTTTGGATAGTTAATGTACTGCATTATTCAGTAGATGATCTACCTTTCCTAGCTCATACTGTCTCAACAATTTTTGTATCTCTTGTACAATGCTCTCATCCTTTATCAAATTAATGCAAGTGCATAAGAATTCCATGAGTTTGCTTACCTCTTTTCCTTCTCCAGGTGAAGCAAACTGATCAAACGCCAAGGGCATTCAACATTCTCTCACTTCTGGTTGTGCCTTTGATGAAGAAGCCTGATCTCTTCTAAACTCTTTTCTTGCCTCTTCAAATGTCTTCTTCTATCTCTTTGGATCAAACTCTTGTGTCTTCTCCACATCTTTTCTGACTCCTGATTGTTCTGTAATCTTCCCTGGAGTCACCCTGTCTTCTCCTATAGCAACACCTCCTCTAGTGTTAACAATGACTATGGGATCTGCTATGCGAGGTTATACCATGATTAGATGTACTTGTTGGTTCCCTCCTTGTCTTTCCTGAAGTTTTGCTAACAATGTAGGACAATCTTCTATGACATGTTCAAATGAATTGCAGTAATTGCAAGTGGTACAATGGTTTTGACAGTCCCTTGCCAAATGACCTGGCTTTGTGCAGTTATAAAAAATGATCTGACCTCTACCTCGACCCATGCATCCTCCTCATCCTCTTCCTCTAAATCCACCATGAGGGTTGAAGTTTCTTCTTCCAGGGGAATTATACTGCGTAGTGTTACCTTCTTGTTGTACTTCACCTTGAATTTTGTAGATATCCCTTGATCTCTCATGCAAGAGGTTGTAAACTCTACAGTCCTTCTCATCATGACCCACAAATTTACATAATGTGCAGTAGAGGTTCATATGTGTCTGAACATACTTTTTCATGTAATATCATTCTCCAGGGCGATGTCTATTTCTACATACCTCTCACCAAGGTAGAGTAACTTGCTTCAAAGGGATCGGAGCTCCAGAAGCCAAATATTCATGAAACAGGGGACAATGCTCTTGTCATGGCCTTCTGATTTGCATCTAATGCACCAGATGTCTTCTCTCTTATATTTTCCCTTATCTTTTTTCATATCTTCGACCTGCAGTGATAAGTTAGTTAGCTGAATCAAGATTTGACTCATACCTACGCTGGATTCTACCATAGGAGTCGATTCAAGTTTCATGGCGATCTCCAATGCCTCAGCCTATGAAGCAATCTTTTGTTGCATCAGAGGGACTCTGATGTGTGGTAGGAGGGCATCAATGAACCATTCTTTATTCTTCTCGTCTGGGATCTGAAAACTCAAATGACTTGTCAGGGTCTTAAACCTCTGATCAAACTCCCAAACAGGTTCAACTACTTTCTGCTTGATTTGTTTCAACTCTATGATGCACTACAATTCCGACTTGGGTTTATTGAATTCAAAAATCAACGCAGTATTAATCTCATTTAGTGGTTTCGACTGGACAACTCCTTGGATGAACTTCATGTACTAGCTCAGTGTGCGGTCTCTCAGGGTAGTACTATATTGAGCTCGTTTAACAACTTTGTCGACGACATTCTTAATACTCCATACAACTTCACATAGAAACCAGTGTTGGTCAAGATCTTCAAATCCATCTCCTCTAAAGGTGGGTAACCTCATCTCATCTGCCATAGATCTTCCTAAAGTTCCTGACTGAGTATGCATTGAACCACTTGCACCAATTCTCTGAGTGTTCTGATAACTTACGTTACTCTGGTTACTTAATGTTGTTAAAACAACAGGGGGTGTAATAGCACTTACTTCAACAGTCTACGCAGTCCTTGAAGTTTTTGACTATTCTCGGCGAGGTTCTTCAGTTTTCTCTTCTTCTACCCTAGAAAACTCTGAATGTTCCTCGTTCAACAACTCTTCTTCTTCTCCACTGTAGAACCCTTCTTCCTGTGCTGGTTTGTGACTCTGCTCAAACAAGTTCACTAGAGGAACTTTTATGAAGGTTCTTCCACTATGCATGTGTCTGACCTCTGTTTCACTGTCACTCTCTGAATTATTGAATAATATATTTTTCAATTTGACCCACTACTGTATCTTCAAGATGTTCTTCTCATGCAATAGTATCTTGATATTCAACTTCAAGAAGTGTAAAAATTTTCCTCTCTGCCCCTTAAAGAAATATCTCTCTGCCTGGCTATATGACTCTACCCTATCAATAGAAAACTCGGTGATATACCCTCCAATGATACTATCAAACCAATGATCTATTACTCTTGCCACAATGTTATCAAATCTCTTGACCTTCTTGATCAGTGTTGACGTCCAAACCACAGGTGGTCTATATCTGATCTCAAATTGGGTATCTACTAATCTGGCCAGCCACTCGTATAGCTCCTTATGAATCCCTCCAAAGAAAATCTTGTGTATATCAGTAAAGATATACCTTCCCAACCAGTCTTCTTTTCTAATATTAGGGTTCTTATTCTGAGTTTCTACAAAGTCCTTCTCTTGTTCTTCTATCCAGTTTTGAATCTCTGTCTTCGATGGAAACCACCTTGACATTCCCTCAAGAAGATCTCGGTCCCGGCAATGGAACCATTTGTTGGCACAGGGGTAGACCCAGGGTTCAGCTCTAATAGCGCACCAACAAGCCCTAACTACTGGCCCTTTCGGAAACACCTGTGAAGCAGATGCAGTCTCACCCGAAGTAGGAATAGGGGGTTGCAGGACACAGGTGTCTACAACCAGAGGAAATGCAAGTGGAATAAAGGCAGTCACACACAGAGATCGGATTATTCTTTCCAAACATAAACCTACTTCGCAAAATTATATATTAGATCTAACATACTAATGCATCATCAGAGTAACATAGCAAAGAACACAACATCAATCACACACAACAACAGGATATACGTGGTTCACCCTCTCCCTAGGGCTACATCCACAGAACTATGCTTTATAATATATTAGGTGAAAGCTTACAGTTCTATCTATGCTCTTATCTTGCATATCTCTCTCTTTCTCTCTTCTCTCTATCTCCCTTCCTTGCACACCCAGCTGTAGGGTTGATCTTCACACCCAGCTAAAGATATCACAACACAGACTTCTCTCTCGATAACAACAACAATCAATTCTCATACATAATCTCTCCTTATCTATAACCCACCCCAGGTCCTCTTGACCTTGATTTATATATTACAATAGCTCACCGAAAACCTTAGGCTGAAGCCTAGGTGTCTAAAACCCTAAGTCAACTTGACCCGCGTTTTCAGGACTTCGCCAGCCTGTCTTTCCTTCCTTCCTGCAAGGTTCTCCAAAGCATCTACTAGTGGATTTTTCCGCTTTATGAGTTGTCCATGATTCACCTTCCTTGTTGATATGCCTTCCTTGATATCCTCATTCAACAACTCTCTCTCTCGGACTTCTCTCCATCTTTTCTGCTTATTTAACCACTTCGACCTAATCTCAGTCGATCTTCCTTCCATGCAGTTCGTGTTTCACCTTTTCTTCCATAACCAAGGGACAACTAGCACTACACATTTTTCAGGTGGATATTGGTGGCCAACCACCTAATCCAACTGGCTTAGTTTGGAAATTTTCATATCAGTACATCTTTCTGTACTTCCAGGGCTGTTTTGGGGCCCTAAACAATGTTTTTTTGGCTTGCCAGAGTCAAACTATAGATGAAGTCAGAGTTTGATGGTGTAATGCGTATTTATCTAAAATACCTTTCCAATGGGCTATCACGTGCCTAAAATGAAGTTTGTATGCAAAAGTTACAACCCCAGAAAGTTGAGATACCAACTTACCTATCGGGGCCCACATAACTTTTGGCATTTCACCTCCTAGGGTTAGGTTTTTTTATGTCTAGGGTTTTGGAATTCATGCATAATGTTAAAAAGGACTTTGGAGCCTCATTGTAATTATTTTTCTCAGACAGATGCATGTATCAACCACATCTCTTCTTAGATATAAATACCACCATTCGAGCAAGTTGTTTCAGTTCTGCAGTTTTATAGTTTCAACCTATTTCACTTATTTAATAGAAGTTATTGTTCAATGGATATCTGTTGTTATCTCTATGTTATTGTATTCAGTTTGTTATTCATTTTGTTCCACTCATAAATATGGATTAGTGGTATCAGAGTGGTCTGGTATTCATTTATTTTTCTTTGTGCATGTCCTCGACAAGATCTGGGTACAAGAAGTTGAGACTTGAACCAGTCGAGCTGTTGCAAGATCGATCATGCCGAGCCCAACAAAAATCCATGGGAGATGAAAATAAAGATGATAGAACAATATATCCTTTTAAAATTTTTCTGGAGGAATCCCTTGTGCGACAAAGGAATGAAATGATAGACAACTTTGTATAGATTCTTCAACGACTACCCACAGGAGAAGCATATTCATCAAGTGACCATGCAACTCCCTTCAAGGTATAGGTAAATTTTCATATTCCATTATTTGAATGACTGATAGATGCAGATGTTGTAGATAAATAGTATAATTTTCTCAAAGGGTATTTTTTTTGTCCACAATTTTTTCGATAGGGAAAAAATTACTTTTTCACTCCTTAAGGCCATCCCCCATGTTAAGGACTGGTGGGATACTTACTGTAAGCAAAGGTCCATAGAGGAATTTGCAATAATTTTGGTCACCCCCACATGGGATTCCTTTAGGGATTCCATTAAAGAATAGTACTACCCCATTGGAAGCTATGAGGACCAATAACCAGATGGACCACCCTGCATCAGGAAATGGATTGGATAGTACCATATTTCACCAATATTTTCCATACCTTGTGCACCAAATTGGATATCAAAGACTCTGAACGATATCTAGTGCTCAAATACCATGGTTGTTTGTATAGATACATTCAAATATAAATGGAGTTTCTGGACATTGCATCATTGGGTACGATGTATAGATATGTTGTCAAGATTGAGCAGAAATTTAAGCACAAGAGGAAAAATTTTGGATCTACAAACTTCTCACTGCCGAAGCAAGGAAAAGGTGGCTCCAATCCACACAACAAGGGACAAATCAAAGATGACCACTCTCAGGACACCCAGTCCAAGCCGCAACACAAGAAGGGAAATGAGAAGTCAAAGAAGGACACGAGAAAATGGAGTGAATACCATAAAATCCCTTGGCACAACACCGAAGAACGTCGATCCAAGAAGTCACTTGTGGCCGAGATGAAAACTTATGAGTCAGAGGCCGATTCCGAATCTGAATCAAATATAGAAGGAGGGAAGTGGATTATCGATGTTGAACCTAGTGCCATGATTGCTACCACCAAAGTCTAGCCAAGCAAACTAGAAGAACCAAAGGAAGGGGAATGCCTCTTTCACTCGCAGATGTGGGTAAAGGGGGATCCGCCTCATGTCATTTTCGATAGTGATAGTTAGAAGAACCTGATCTCAGAAGAGGTCCTCAAGCGACTGGACCTGTCGAAGACAGTACACCCGCAACCCTACACCATCGCCTGGCTTCACCAAGAAAGAGATATCAATGTCATCCAATAGTGTCGTCTGCCCTACGACATCAATATTTTCAAAGATGAGGCATTGTGGGATATTTCTCCCTTTTAATTTTGTGATGTTCTTTTAGGACAACGATATTTGTGGAAGCATCATGTTGTGTATGAGTCTAGACCCCGCAGTGTTATTATTGCTTTGAGTAGACAATTGTACAGGATACCAGAGGTGGTGCCACCTACTGCTATTTCTTTAATATATGCTAAGAAATGAAGTAAGGTCATTTCACATACCGGGACGTTCATCTTCTTTGTGATCCGTGATCAAAATAAGCATAAGGTCACCACCACATCCGTTGCCTCTACACAAAGTCTCTCTTTGTAGAAAAATAAAGTGGTCGGGATCATGGAAGAGTACATAGACATCTTCTCCTCACCCACCAGGGTACTAACACACTACCAAGTCAAGCATCCAATTGATCTAACCCTCGTTTCCTAATGGACCAGTATATCGTTGCTTGCTAATGGAAAATGACAAAATCAAGCGTCAGATCCAAGAGCTTCTTCAAAAGGGGCACATCAGACCCAACTCCTCCCCTTGTGGAAGTCCGATTGTACTGGTGTAGAAGAAAGAGGAGACCTGGAGGCTCTGCATTGGTTACAAATCATTAAAAAAAATCACAGTTAGGAACGAGTACCCAATTCCCAGAATTGATGACCTTCTTGACGAAATCAAGGGGGAAAATTTCTTCAACAAGATTGATCTAAAGTTTGGCTACCACTAGTTTCCCATTGAACCAATTGATGTATGGAAGACAACTTTCAAATCTAAAGAAGGTATATTCGAATGGTTGGTCATTCCCTTTTTCTTAACAAATGCACCAACCACTTTTATGAGGTCGATGGATGATGTATTGAGACCCTTCACCAACTCTTTTGTGGTGGTATATTTGGATGACATCCTCATCTTTAGTATAACTTGGGAGGAGCACATGCAACATATTCAACAAGTTTTGAGCACTCTGTGGCAGAACAAGCTATATTTCAACTTGGAAAAATTCTCCTTTGGCATGAACATGGTCCAATACTTAGGGCTACATTGTTGATGAGCATGGGGTACATGTTGATCCAACTAAGATCCAAGTCATCCGTGATTGGCCATCCTTGACCACACTAACCGAGCTTCAAAGATTTATGGGATTGGCCAACTTCTACCAATGGTTCGTGTTGGTCTTCTCCCATATTGCATGGGCCCTCAAATAAGTAACCAAGGACAATGGAAGGGAAAAGTTTGTGTGGGGGAAGGAACAACAACTATCATTTGATGATCTAAAACATCACTTGTGCTCATCTCCAGTACTCTCCTTACCCAATCTGCAACAACCGTTTAATATTGAGACTGATGCATCCGACTATGCTGTCGACATAGTTCTCACTCAGCATGGTCATCCAATGGCATACCATAGTGAGACACTCTCAAATATTGTCCAAAAATACTCCATTTATGACAAGGAAATGTATTCTATTGTAAAATCCTTCCGTCAATGGAAACATTACATTTTTGGAAAGGAGATAATCATCCACACTAATCAAAATCCTCTGGAGTTCATACAGACACAGGGGAAGTTGTAGAATGACTTCCATCAGAAGTGGTCCACCTACCTGCAACAGTTCCATCTCAACATCAAGTATAAGAAAGGGAGAAAAAATCTTGTCACTGATTTCCTCAGTCAACCTCCCATGGCTGCACTCACCACCGTGCTCCTTTATTGTGGACATGAGGCATCTGAGTGGCCCAAACTTTATTAGTAAGATCTTAACTTCTCCACCACCTATCAACTCTTGGGTACGTGTGCAAATGTCACCGATTTTCACATTTAGGATGTACTGTTATGTCATCTTGGCCATCTTTTTGTTCCAACAATCGAGAATACAAAGATGATCTAGAAGGATCACTACAGTTGGATGGCATGACATTTTGGCATGGACAAAACTATGGTCGTTCTACAAAAACATTTTTATTGGCCAAAACTATGACAAGACGTCATAAATTATATTATATCTTGCACTGCCTGTGCCATTTCCAAGCCAACCATCAAAAAGAAAGGCTTATACACCCCTCTGCCTAATCCCGAGAGGCCTTGGGAATCCATATTGATGGATTACATGTTTGGCCTTTCATCCACCAAGCAAGGAAATGATTGTGTATTTGTGGTAGTTGATCCGTTTTTGAAGGTGGTCATCCTCACAGCCTGGAAGAAGAGCATCACAGCGACATATACTTCCAAACTCTTCTTGGAACAAGTGTGGGTCCATTTTGGGATACCACTGACCATCATCTCTGATCGGGACAATAGGTTCCTCAACACATTTTGGTCAAGTCTCTTACTGTTGGACACCAAGTTCACTAAATCCACCGCTTTCCACCCCAAACTGACGGCCAAACATAGGTCGTCAATTGGATGATTGTGCACATCCTGCGCATGTACAAATCTAATAATCTACGTACCTGGGATGAGCGTCTCCCCTATGTTCATCATAGCTACAACAAGGCTCTCCATAGGTCCACCGAACACAACACATTTCAGGTGGGGTGTTATGATCCAAAATGCTCAAAATATAAAAAGATAACAGAAGTGCACACCATGTACAAAATGTCAACGTGGAACACAACTCCAGTATAGATAAGTTACACAATAACTCAAATAATAGGGGAACCCCTCCAATTAACCAAATACTATTCATACTTCATAATTCACATGTCAATAATGAATACATGATCTCTTATATATATAACTATTCACACTTGCACATGAGGCCCCTTTATCACTAGGTATTACATATGTATTTACACATTACATGTACATTTAGGCCCCTATATTCCCCCCCTTGGTGTCATATCATATACATTTAGCCATATATATATGCCCCTCTTGGGTCATAACATAGTACCCTCCTTCAAAAATATTTGTCCTCAAAGCATTGCATTTAAAGTCTTCACATGTGATGAAACCAAGTAATATGATTTTCATATGTTGCTTCTTTCTTCATTCCATTGTTGATGATCTATCCATCCAAAATCAATTATTTTCGGTCTTGATCCTTGGTGTCTAGTTGTTGAATAATTTTCTTTCCTTTGATTCCATGTATTTTTGTTGAAGCTTCTCCAATTTTTAGTCATTATTGGTCTTTGATAATAGCTTGTTGAAGAGTAGTTTTGTGATGCCTTGTTCCATGAATATTGACAAGTATTCCATCTTCTTCCTTCATAATGTTGATATCATCCTTCTTGTCTTCCTTGAAATATTTATTGGTAATGAGGGTGTCGATACAGTTTCACATTTGATGGTCTTCCTTCACTTTGCACATGCATCTCATCTATCTTATTTTCGGCGACAATGGAATCCTCGATCATATTTTCTTGGTCTTTGATTACTCTATCCTTCGAGATAATACCATCATATTTGGCATGTACATCCTCTATATGGAGTTCAACTTCTTCAAGTATCTTCTGTTGACCTTCTTGAATATTGTCTTCTTTCTCCTTTGAAGCTGCAATGTGATCTCATCTAACAAATTTTGACGTCCTTCTTCAATTCTCGCTTGTATTTCTTATTTTACCTCATCAGTATTTAAGGAGTCCTCAACCTTTATGTGAATTTCATATTCTAGTCTTTTGATAGATTCTTCATCCAAGATCCTTCTTTCTTCTTGATTTTGACAATTCTTCTTTTCTTATTTCAATCTCTTGACCTCATACAATAGTTTTTTATTATTGTTTCGTAATCTACATATCTCTTCATCTTTATTTTTCAAATCTTCCCTTGACTCATCATTTTCCCACTTTGATTTACTATTATTTTCTTGCTTTAAGTTCTTAACCTCCTTAATGAGTGATTCATTAAGGGATCGTATCTTAGATATATCATCACCCTTCTTCTTAATCTCTTCCTTTTCTTTTTTTAATTCATTTTTAATTCTATACAATTCCTCCATTTTTGTATCCCTGATCCATTTATCTGAGAAGATTTTTTCAAATTCTTCCAATGTGAAAGGCCATCTAGTATTTTGATCAACACTCATCCATCACTTCCAAGCTTCATCAAAAAAATAATCTCTTTCTTTCCTAGGAGTCATATTATATTCTTTTACCAACCTCAACCATTCCATAGGATTGATTTCATCTTTATCGTCATCTCTTGTAAATTTAGGTATTTCTATTGATTCTTAATTGAGGTCTAATACCAATCCTCAAATCACAACCTCAATATGTTAAGGATATAGATCTGAAATAGTTGTAATACTTGTTCCAAAATTATACTCTATGTGTTATATTTCCAATGGATTTTGAATCAGCTAAATCAAACATTCCAATCAAAAGTTATGATAGTTTAAGTGAACATACCTTTGAAACCTTGATTTGGAGTTTGTCCTCATGGACGACCTTACTTATGATGTATCATTGCAATTTTGGCCCTTCTTAGTATGAAAATGTGACCTTTAGTAATCTGAAATTTCTTCTCTGCAATGCCATAAGTCTGACCAAAATTGGATGTGTCAAGTGGAAGTTATGATAGCTTCCCCACACCTTGCTTATTTTTGGCCTTTCCGGTAGAGAGCACTTGTACAACGTGATCCATGCACAATAATTGATATAAAATTATGAAATTGTACCAGAAATACTATGGCGTGTCCACTATTCAATGCAATTGGTCTCATTCAATTTGGATTCTCTATGAATAAGTTATGGTTGTTTTACCTGGAATACCTGTTTGAGACTAGTTAATAGGACTAGTCAGCTACCCTATATTACACAGGGTGTATATACAAAAATAGGATGACCCAAAAGATAAATTTTTTATCACAACTATATTTTTAATTTATATGAATATCCTCCGGATTTCAGGGTTTGAAATGTTACAAAAAAAAAATTATAGCGAAAATTACGCAATGACTAAATTCAAGATGATTCAAGAACCCTATATTAAATAGGTTATATCTCCAACATTATAAGGATTCAAGAGATAAAATTTGAACCCCACGTAGCTTGATCCATCTACTAAATATACTCCAAGGGGTTTGTTCGGAAACCCTGTAGAAAAATAGTTATAGAAAAAATTATAAGGTGTCTCAGATGTAGCAGAGAAACCCCAATACCTTGAGCTTTGATACCACATGTTATGATCCAAAATGATCAAAATATAAAAAAAAACAGAAGTACACACCATGTACATAATTTCAACGTGGAGCATAACTCCAATATAGATAAGTTACACAATAAATCCTTAAATAATAGGGGAACCCCCTCCAATTAACCAAATACCATTCATAATTCACAATTCACATGTCAATACTAAATACATGATCTCTTGTATATATCTATTCACACTTGCACATGAGGCCCCGTTATCACTAGGTTGACACTATTACCTATGTATTTACACATTACATGTACATTTAGGCCCCTATATTTCCCCCCTTGGGGTCATATCATATACATTTTAATCTGTTTGACTGAAAAAACAAGAACATATACACCAGGACTGAAGAATATATGAACATTCCTTCTGTTGGGAACTTGAAAAGACGATCATGAATGTTATCAGCCAGAAACTGAATGAAATTGAATTTAATCGTGGCTCTTTCTTCTATGGAAAAAATGGATAAAAAACCTAGGATAGGCTCATCTACCCATTTATCTAACAAATATCCTAACATGTAACAAATAATGGAAATGATTTGGTTGGCCTTGACAGAGAATGTGGAGGATCAATAAGGGGGATTTTTCTTGGGAAAATGGGTGTCTTTTGGCAGAAAAATATCGAAAATATGGGCTCTTTGGGGGAAGGTGAGCTTTTGGTACAAGTCATTCAGGGCTTCAATGGAAAATGAGATTGCAAATTCACTACTTGGGATTTGCAGCATCTGGTCAATGGATTCAGGGGTAATTGTGAAAAAGGTTTTACCGAAGGAGGAAACAATGGCCCTTTGGCTAGGCAAATAATGAGCTTGGCATTTCAGGGTGAATTTGGGGAAATGGTAGATCTAAGGGAACATATACAAAGGAAAATTGGACTCCTAGAGTCTAATTTCATCGCTCTGATCCAAAAATATGTCTTTTAGCCAAGAGTGCAATTCAAAGAAGTCAAATTTGCACCTCGAATCTGTGATCTTGTAATCCTTATCTACCAAGGGGATGTGATCCAGGTCGATAGGAGGGGGAAGGATCAAGTTCTTAGACGTATCAACAGATTTGGACTTGGGGGGCATGATTAACATAGCTTTAAGGTAGAGTAATGGTAGACTGTAATTACCCAGGTAAATTGTGCCTGTTGACAGTGAGAAGTCATGGAAGTTGGCTTGACAGTTTGTTTTGGCACGATGTCCATAGTGTCTGCATCGGAAAATGGAATTATAGGGTAAAGAAACGAGGTTTTACAGCGTGATGGAGGTGTTTGTTATGGTGTGGGGTGATGATGAGGCAGTTAACAGTCACGTGGAGCGATTTGATTGGGTAACGAGTATGTAGGATGGGACATATGGTAGGTGGAAGAGGGATTCTATGGCAG